>JBBMEF010036857.1:0-37866 GCA_037832685.1 Sicyos baderoa | reverse complement strand
TCTTCCTCTCAAACCTCTATGTTCTCTTTTCTTAAATCTCCAAAATCTATTCCATGTTCTTCTTCTTCTCTATTTTTTCCAAATCTTATAATCTTCTTCTTCTCTAAATCCAAACCTCTACCATTTTGCTCCTTCAGCCACCTCCCAACCATTCTCCCTCATCTCTGCCTCCGTACAACCTTATTTGACCATCCATCATTTCCCTTTTCAATATCCCTCCAAACCCACTTATCACTCATCATTCCTTTCCTCCCTCTCTTTTTCATCTTCCCAAAATTTTCTTCTCATTTTTATTTCTTCGTTTTCATCCATACTAAAGTTTCTCAACCTCAAAAAAAAAACTCTAGCTCATCGGGCCTTTTAATTTTCTTTCCTTTTTTTTAAAAAAAAAATTTATTTTCTTTTCTTTTCTTTTTCTCCTTCTGGCGGCTGCAAACTTAGCTTCTTTTATTCTTCCTTTTTTTTTTAAACCCTAAATTTCCATCGAGCCGACCCGGTTTCTTTTTCCCCCGACCCGGTTTCTTTTTCCCCCGACCCGGTTTCTTTTCCCCCGACCCGGTTTCTTTTCCCCCCGACCCGTTTGTTGCTTGCCAAACTGTGTCCCCAAATTCTTCTCTCTGTTCCGCATCCTTTCTCTCCGTCCAACTTCTTTGTTCTCACTCCCTCATCTCAAATCTTCTTCTCAAACTCTTCCTCTCCTCCTGTTTCTCATCTTATTTTTTGCCAAAAAAAAAAGAAAAAAAAAATCAGTAGCTTCTTCACAATGTTCTTGTCGGGTAATGGAAAGACTTCTGTTAATAGTTTGCATTATCATTCCGGTTTCGGTTTCTATCTAGCATTTTTTGAAGACCAAGAAGAATAAGACTGCTCGTGGTGGTGGTGATTTTGAAAATTGCCCAGAAATTCTTGATGGGTTAAGAAGTCCACAACCAAAGATGACAAGATGATATAGAGTTATTTTGATTCATAGTTTCTTTTTTTTTATTATTTTTTTTTTTGTAAATGATACATTAGGGTAGGTTGTTGCTGGCTGTTTTTTGTGATTAATGTAATAGAACACTCTTTCCAAGCTTCACAAGTCTACCGACGTGTTTGCTTGCGGTGGGATGTTAGAGTATTAGAGCCCATTGGGCCTTATTAGGTTAGGGTTTTGGTAGTCTATATATAGAGAATGTTTTAGGGTTGTAAGTGTTGAGCTACACTCCATCTTCATCTTCTCCATTTTATCAATAATACATTCTGATCGATCGATTGCATCTTTTAAATTTTGATTAAGTATTATAATCTACTTTCAAAATCAAATTTAGATATTATAATGGAAGTGCAATGGTCATTCCAAAAAAAAATCTTCAACTTTCATTATTCTTTTTAATGTTTTTTTCTTCTTAATTTAAAATTAATAGATCTTAAGATATAATTCTTTCATTTTCTTCTTCAATCACTATTATCTCAAGAACTCTAAATACAATGGTGCTCTCCACTATAATAAATCTTAAAATGTAAAATATACTTCTTACCTACATAAAGCCAATTTTACCAAAAATATATACAAATTGAGAAGAAAGATTCTAAAACTTTATATGCAAAATGTAAGTCTTGATCGATTAGAGCAGTAAATCAAATAAATGGAACTCGAAGTCTACAAAGAATAAGAAGTCGTTCAAACAAAAGATTTTTTCTTTTTTTAAACAATCAAACAGAAGAAATTTACTTATAACTACAACAAAGAAAAGAAACATATTTTAAGATTGGTAGGACTTAAGATAGATTGATAGGACTTAAGATAGAAGGGATACGCTAACTTTCTTGAAAGCTTTGAATTCATTAAGGTACTTGGTTCAAATCTTAAACTTTAATTTAATAATTTGAGTAAGGTTATAATTTAGTTTTTCTCAACAAAAAAAAAATTATAATTTAGTTGTCTTTTTCTAGATAGGTTATAATTTAGTTCTTACAATTTTAAAAATAAAAATTTAATCTAATAAAAAATTATACAAATAGTTATAATCTTTAAAATCATATAAATTAAATAACTTTTTTTTCAATTATATTAACTAATTTTATAATTTACTTTTTAACATATTTACATTTTTAATTACTTGAAGGGCAGATAATCACTAAAAAAACAACTTGAGCTTTTTCCTTTTTAATCGATATTTTGAAGCGGATGATTAAATTTATAACTCCATAATTACTAGATTTTATAAATTTAATTTTTTTAAAAAAAGTAAAATGGAAGGCTTGAATTTTCACCACCCACAGCAAATATAGGGTAAAAATCTTTGGTCCATTTTTTTTTTTTTTCAATTCAACAACATTTAGAATTGATGATTAAGAAATTTTGTGATCATTTTTAATTAAAATCACCTCAACAATCCTTAAACCAACCATTCCAATATGAAGAAGAAAGAAAATTGATCTCCTTACAAAAAATCACAAATACATGTTCTTAATTTACAGAAATTGAATTTTCCACAAAACCAAAAACTAATCAACTCTTGCTAATTTGAGGATTTGCATTAAAAAGGAATGAAGAAACGACATCGTTTTTATCAAAAGTCCAATCCATCCACCTTGTTGCTATTCGCCGGCGGCGGGTAATACGACGGCGGATGCGGCGGCGGGTACCTATACGCCGCCGTAGATGTTGTAGCCATACACTGGTTGAGATTGCGCCGGCTTGTACGAGCTGTACGACGGTGCCAGAGGATAAGCCCCACCATGAGCGACGGCGAACGAGCTCGGCGCCGGGTAAGCAGAAACCGGATGGTAAGAATGAACCGGGTTCGGGTTAACCGAACCGGAATGCAAATAATCCCCAAATTTGAAAGCGAAATTCAAAACCCCCTGAGGATTTCCAGAGGGTTTTCTCACCTGATAGCTAAGATGCTGCATCATATCGACATTGCCGTCGCCGTCGCCGGCGGAATCAAGAAGCTCCTTCACCGGAACGTAGACCTCGCCGATATCCCTATCGCCGAGACTCCGGCAGCAACGGAGCTTGAAAACGAGGGTGAGGCGGTTAGCCCTAGCGGCGGCCTCGTCGATTCTGAATTTGACGGAGAAATTCCAGGTAGGGTTGCAGCCACCGTGCATGTCGACAGGAGTTTTGAATTTCTGATCGGATTTGTCGGCGGCGGCGGCGGCAAGGAGGTTGACGACGGCGTAAACGTCCATCTTGGTGAGGAGATTGACGTTGTTGAGGTCTCTGGCGGAGACGAGCTTGATCTCCATGGATCTTTCCATTATTGGCGATGGCAATTGACAGTGTAAGGATTTTTACATTATAATTTGGAGTTTTATAAGGTCAATGGGATGAACCGGCGAATTCAATACATCCGATGGTTCTTGGAAATTGGTTCACTAGCCGCCGCCGGTTTATGTTAGGTCATCGACAGAAAACATTTTTAAATCAATTTGAATTTTATCATCTCTTCAATTTTCCCTCTTTTCGATTAATAAAATAAAAAAGAATAATTATAAATATTATTAGATTTATAAATGCAATTGTTTAAAAATCAAAAGGTTATAATGTACTCGACATTTTTAAGTAATTCAAAATGAAAAATCATTGTTTTCTACATTGTTATGATCTATGACCTTATATATTTTTTGTTTAGTAATAACCAATTAGTTCATTTCATTGAGTATTTTATTTGAAAAATGATCCAAAGTATAGTAAAATTTTGACACAATGCATGGATAATGGGGGGAAGATGAGAGGAAGGAATATGTGATAAAATTTACCACATGTTTGTTTATGGTAGAAAATGCTTTTCGCAACCTCACATTTCAACGGTCATTCAAACTTCTTCACCAAACATCAATATTCAAATAAAGTTTTCTTGCCATCTTTCCTTGAAACATTTTTTTTTTCATCTTACCGATCCCTCTAAATTTTTGTACAACCATTAACTCAAGATATCTTTATCGAAACACAATTTTCTACGACCCATCATTTAAACAACTTTATCTATAATAATTTTCGTATAACTACGTATCAAAACACCACATTAAAACGATTCAATCATTCCAACATTTAAAACATGTTGAGGTGACAAAGTCCTCTTTTATCCTCCACACTAAGAATGCAGCCTTTGGTCAACCATAATTTTAAATTCTTTTAGGTTTTGGTGAAATGACCAAAAAAGAGTTGATATTCCAATAAATAGTAAGGATGGCCAAGCCGCTGACCTTGACCATTCAAACACCCTTACAACATTATACCTTTTATTTGGTCAATTGAGTTTAACGTTACAATAAATATATATATATATGGGAATTTGCAAATTTTCTACGACACTATTGATGGAGTCTATCAGACGCTAGTGTCTATCAGACATTATTGATGGAGTCTATTGATAGAGTTTATAAATATGATTTTGCTATATTTTCAAATATTTTCAAATAGTTGTTATTTATGCAATTTTTTTGCCTTATTGTAATATACATGCAAATATTTTCAAAAAATTGCTATTTATACATTTTTTTTGCCTCATTGTAATATACATGCAAATTCCCCTATATATATATATATGGGTGCACACTAACCAGACAACCCGAGAAACCCGAACCAACCCAACCCAAATTGTCGAGTTGACCTAAATCAACCCAACTCGAATTTCATATTTAGTTTTAAAAAATATATATTTTTACCCATAACATAATTATTATGTTATTTAATTATTTATTCTATATGTTGCATATTTATTTTATTTAATTATTATTGTTAGGCTTTTATTTTTTATTTTGCATTAATAATAAGAGTATATTTATGCTAATATTAGTCCTAAATTTCTAGGAATCGAAAAAAGAGGCGTTAGAAATTGTTTATTGAGTACATTGCTTATCATGGTGAGCTTTTTAAATTTTAGTTTAGTTGCAATTTGTGAACCCGATAACCCAACTCAACCCGAAAGTAAAGGGTTAGGTTGTATCTTTAATTGGGTTGGGTTGTAAAATTGACCAATCTAAATTTTTTAGTTGGGTTGAAAATCACCTCAACCCAACTCATGTACACCCCTATATATATATATATATATATTTTTTTTTTTTTTAATTCAAACCAATAAGATTATAACTCAGGCAAATGTTTTCCTTTGTGAGTATTTAAACCAATCAATACATATTGATTATAACTCAGCCAACCAAGCCATACCAAGCAAAATCCAACAGTTGAACAATATTACTTGCTTCTTAGGTAATCCACATATATGTTTGTTTCTTTGTCTAATCTTTTCTTTTTCCAAACACAAATAAATACACAAACATTTTCTCATCTTCCATCCAAAAGGTAAAAAGAACTTTGAACCTGCACAATTACCAATTTATCTTCTGGAATCTGTATGCTCTCAAAAGGAAACAGATACAGCAACTTTCTGTCATTGATGAAGTAAGCCACAAGAGTCCTTTGAGTCCACCCGATCGATAAAAAAATCAATCCCCAACCTTCTTTCTCCATATTTACATTCGCCATAGACGAGCCGAGGGGGCATAGCATAAGGCTCAGCTTTTCAAAGGATGGGAAGATGAAGTCAAAACTCAGGAGACAAGTTTTACTTTCACCACTGAACACTGTACAGGTGCAAATGACAAGAAGAGTCTGAAAATGGAGCGGCCGAAGAGAAACATCAACCGACCTCGAGACTTGGTTCACCTATAAGGCTTAAATGGATTATTTCACATGGACCATATAAGATTTCAAAGCAGCATCTTTCTTGTGCACAAGTTTAGTTTTCTGGTACCTTTAGCAGTCTACAAAACAAAGTCATCTCGACATTTCTATGTCGACTTAAACTTCCAGTTTACGGAACATGTTACCATTGTCGTTGCAAACACTACTTTCTCTGTCCTCTAGTTTGAAATCCACATTGCCATTCCCAAACTTATCAATGTGTCTCACCTTTGCATGAGTCTGCTGGGAAGTTCTCAACATACAATTCTCCTCTAGAAAGACATCCTTACTCTTTCGCTTCTGTTTTACATCCAATAGTCCTAAAGCATGAGCTTCAAGAGCTCTAGTGGTCGGAGGTCGGTTTCGATTACTTTGCCTTCTAGAAACCATGGTGGAGTCACGTTCTGAGATATCGACGCTCTCAAAACACTTCTTTGGTCTATCTTTCTGTCCTTTTATTTCCATGGTGGAACTACCGTGGCTGTCGGAATCTGGAGGAATAGGCAAGTTAAGATCGATCAAAGTATGAGGTACATGCCTACTTCGTGGAACTTCAACAACATTAGGAACATTAACACAGCTAGTAACTGTACTACTCCTGGATAACGAAGACAAGGGTAAATTCTCCTTGGACGAATCAACTCGAATGAGAATATCGCGCTTTAAATCATAATGATCAGAAGAACTGTGCTCCTCTTTTAGCTCAGGAATTGGGTATGTTTTAATTAGATTGCAGCTTTTTTGTTGACTGCAAGTGTTTAATTCCCAACTTGGTTTGGTATAAGCTGTGAAGTCAATTTCAGATTTGGGGTTTCCCAGGCTTATTTGGCTAGGAACAGCCTTTCTTTGTTGTGTGCTGTCCAATAAATAATGATCATCCTCCTGAATTTTCACACTTATATTAGTAGAATCTGAATGTAGGCCATCATATGGAGACTCATTATTTGAAGAACTATCTACACAAGTTTCCTCATCAATATGAACCTTTTCATCCAAGCTGATTCTTTTGCCTTTGGAAATGCCAGTTACCTTTTTGTCAAAATGCATAGTATTATCAGAATGAGTATCATTCATTGAAATCTCTGAAGAAATTTGATCATCGTCTTCAGAATCATTTACGGAAACATATGTATTTGTAATTTCTACTTGCAAACTCCGTAGTTCTCGGACCTTGTATGTGCTTCCATTAGCCAAAGTTGTATCGACAACCATAAATTTCATCTTATCGGTACTACGAACAGGAGTTCTTGGCTTAAGATAGCAATATCGTTGCTGGCTAGGAAAATCTTCCTGGTCCTGTTTTATTTTGCCAGTCAACTCATTCTCTTCCTTGTCACTGCAGTGTTTTTCTACAACGATGTCAAGCTCGAGAAGCCCGGGGTCGGAAGCAACCTTACTCAGGACATCACTGATGGAATCAAAATAATGTTCTCCCTTAACTTGTTTTCTTCTGCGGAAATTCTTAACACCAGGGATCAGGAACACCAAAGAGTGTTTTAAACCAAAAGTACCATAGTTGTTAGCCTGCTCAGAATGCCACCCTTTTGCTAACAAAAGGGGCCAAACAGCTTCCCAAAACAGATCACTCGATCGAGCTTTGCTCAACCTGAAACCTCCGGTCAGAAACTTGACAATTTCAACAGGTGTAAGCGTCGAACATGCTTTACCAACCGGTATTTCTGGCCGGGCAAGATGAGCAAGATTAGACTTGACTGGATCCATGGCGGTGCTGGTAAGATCTTGTTTTCCTTTACCAATTCCAACTGCTTCTACAAGTGCATTCAACCCAACTATAGCTTTCAAAGAGAATACATATTCCTCCAGCTGTACTTTACTCTCAATAAATCTCCTTGAAACCTGTCAATGCTTAAAAAATTTAGATCTAGGGAAACAAAATACACCTAACCTAACTAAAAGATGAAATGTCAGAATAATTTCAAACATCTGCTGTAAATTTTCAAGCAGCTCAAGACTACATTAACTGCAAAACAGAAAACAGGATAAATGCACTAACTAACTGGACATTTTTCTTGAACCAAAAGACAAAATGTTAAAGAAAGTCTATAGGCTCTCTATATAAATGTGAATAAAAGCATATGTTACTTTCAGTTGTTATATAATCCATCATGAAGGAAAAATCAAACTTACCTCCGCTAGGCTATTTTGCTTTTCCTCTGCTAATGAGGAAAGCAAGCGAGATGATAACTCCTGTTGCCTCCAGCCACTAAATAACTTCTGTCCACATATACATTTCTTGCCTCTCGCTTTACGACACGCCGACCATTTGCGGTATTTCTTAGATCCATGAAAATTTCCATAATAGAATGAAAGAATATCACCCATCTGTTTAGTTCCAACAAATTTCTTCACTTGAACCAAGTTCTTCCCAAAAATGTATAATCCAAGGAGAAGGCTGGCCATTTCTATGTCACTCCAGGGATCATTCGAGGAAACACGAATTAACCATTGGTCGTTATCGACATTGCTTTCATTCAGTTCCATCTTCATTTTTTGTTGCAACAAAACACTATTTGAAGAGCTTGTTGCATGTTCCGAATCTTTATTTGATATGGCATCACAGGATCTAACCTCTCTAGCTGAAGCATCCTGCATATCACTCACAGCCGTACTTTCATTTTGGTTTAATGCCAAAACAATATCATCACTGCCATTTTGTTGCATGTGTTTCAGAATCTCAACTTCATCAATATGTGCTACTGAAGCAGGATGAGCTTGACTTTTTGAAAGCTCCAAATTATCTGATTTGACGACAAGAGGGGGAATTATTGCCTGGTATTCATCCCCGATTCGAGGAAGAGCCTCGGAATCTCTAAAGTCATCCCATGAACTAGAAATTTCTGGAGAAACAGACTGCTCAGGCGACATACCTTCGCTGCAAGTACCTTGGTTTTTTATTTGAACTACGTCCATCTGCAAAAGCCATTCGCATCATGATAACCATAATCATCATATCAAAATCGTTAAACTAGCAAAATTTTATTGAGTATAAGAGTTATCTTTTCATGCATTACATTGCACTGGAATTGCAGGTATCCATTTCAATGCTATAATCTTGTTTAAGACATTGACTTTTTTGTTCATTTAAATGCAACATTAAAAGATAAAGACCGTCCAATTTTCCTGCAATTATACCAGATCATAAATAAACTAAAATTACATGTTTAATGTATTGTTTATACCAGAGGATAAAAACCTCAATGTAATGATTTTGGTATTATAAGTACAGTAACTACAGTTGCTTTTAGTTCCCCACAACTCCTCTTCTTGAATTTTGACAAATACTATGAGCAGTCCACTTTTCTTTGTTTTTTTTTTTTTTTTTGTGACTGCGCAGGAACACTTTCAATTATTCTCTATTCAGCCATATGGTAAAACACACATTTTACAAATAAAAACTGTGTTTCAAATCTTCCAAATTAATGAAAAGAAAACGCTACAAAGTTCCAAACATACATTTAAACAAAATCCCTTCAATCATATCCAATCCATATTTTAAACTCAAAAGAATAATTAACCATCATGGAGTGGCCTAATGGTCAAATAGGGTAGGTAGTGGGTTTAATCCATGGTGGTCACCTACCTAAAAATTAATTTCCTACGAGTGTCCTTGACATCCCAATGTTGTAAGGTTAGGCAGCATGTCCCGTGGCATTAATCGAGGTGCGCACAAGCTGACCCGAACAGTCACAAATATCAAAAAAAAAAAAAAAAAAAAAACTCAAAAGAACAATTAACATAACCCCCACATTAACAGACCAAAAAGAAACTCCACTCTAAACTTACATATCAAAAAATAACCCCCAGAAACAACAACCCTCCCTAGTAGTCAAAAAGGACTTCGAGATCTAAGAGGCAATCGATAGATTCAATTTATGACAGCCACCTATTTGTAATTAATTTACTACAAGTCGACACTCAAATGTCGTAAGGTCACTAAGTTTGTCCGTAGGAATAGTCGAGCTAGGCATAAACTAAGCCGGACACTCACGGACTCACCTATACAGAAAATCACACACGTACACAAACAACTTCCAAAAGAAAACGTTATCATAGATCATCCCAATGTGATCCCTAAACTAATCCACTCAAGAAAGTAACACAGAGACAAAAATCGAACAAAGCAAACACATCACAGCAAAATTCAAAAACCGATACGAAATAATTTTCTCTTATTGTGTCCTCAAGTTTGATCAGTACATAAACAAAATCGACATAGGAAGAAGAATTGTATACATACATATATATATATATATATATATATATACGAGTAGAGAATACAGTATAAAAATGGAAAATACTCGTAAGGAAGAAGAATTGTACCTGGCTACGCTCTCATGGCGATAAATACACAGAATTCAAAGCGAAAAAAACAGGGACGATATACAAAGAAGAAGAAGAAGAAACGAAGAAGAAGAAAAAGAAAAAGAATTCGTTTCTATGATTTTTTAGAGAGAGGAAAAAAAATATACGAAGCTAGAGAGAGAAAGAGAGGCTTATTATAGAGAGAGAAAGGGTTAAAGGTCTGTGTCTCCACGCGCAGACGTTGGCGCGTGGAGTGACGGCGCCGACGGCGGTGATTTGGTGGTGTAACCGGATCATCTACGGGCCGGTACACGGGAGATGATTGTTGGGCGAATGGGATATTGCCACGTGGGATAGGTTTGGGAGTTGCGGGAATTGAAAACCCTGGGGATTTTTGCTTTCTGGGTTGTATGTGGCGGATGGCGGGAGGGTTGGCGCACGCGCGGCGGCGCGTGGGGTATTATTCTGGGCATTGTTATATTATTTTATAGGCTTGGATATGTATTTTCTTTTTAATGTTATGAAATGACCTATTGGGCTCTCTTTGGGTATTTATTGTTTTAATAAAGTTTAAGCTAAATGGTTGTGAACATTAAATCAAATATTTTAGAAAAAGTTTTTTTTTTTTTTTTGGTGGAGTCAAATGTTTAGAAATGTTGAATGGTTGGGTGTTTTCGTCCGCTCACTCTATAATAATTAAAATTTAAATAAAATAAATTTAAAAAATTTATGTTTAAAAGTGGATATTATTAAAACGTCACGACATCATAAATTATAGACTAAAAAATAATTTTCCAAAAAATATGTAATTAAGTTTTAACATTTGTTTTTGTTTGATTCATGACAATTATTCGAATATGGATTTATGCTCTTTTTAGATTTTAACAATATTTTTAAGATAGTTATTAAACTATCATAAATTTTAAAAATATATGATCTAAGATTTATGAATCTCAAATAACAAAATATATATATATATGATAAGATTCATGAATTAAATTGTTAGCAATTGTAACTACTATTAGTTTTATAGAAGTTATAAATTACAAAAAAAAAAAAAAAAAAAAAAAAATTATAGGATATAAATTACAAATTTTTAACCTAAAAGAAATTGTAGGTTGTATCTTGAAACCGAATTTAAAATCTGTTTTTTTCTTTTTTCAATCTCCATGATAAGGATGGTAATTCTTTATTGGGTTGAAAGTGATTCTTCAAAGAGAAAATTGTCTTTTTCCTTTCTTCTAGATTATATCAAACCACAAAAAGGATATTTTTTGGAAAAGATACATTTCAACAAATTTCACAATTATCAAACCAAATTAAGTATGGTCAAATTTGTATAACTTTTCTTTTAACAACCTAGAACTATTCAATGTTAAGTCATATCATTAAAAGAATTTATATGATAATGTGTAGTTATTGAGCCAACAAACCATTGCTTGAAGTATTCATCAAGAAAACTCTTTAATTTTTTTTTTTTTTTTTTTTTTTTTGACGTTGTCCCCGGTCACTGGTGAGCCTCGAACCTGGAACCTTGAAGGGAGCATACCTCCAAAGCCCAAGTATTTATCCACCGTGCCACCTCTTTGGGGACTTTAAAATCTTGTATTTGCACAAAAAAAAACATATAATATTTATAATTAAAATACTTTAAGTCAAATATGATTTCGTACTTCCGATTTACAATTGTCACTTCTGTCAAAATCGTATTACTCGTTCTAATAGGTGAATTACATATCATGTATTGAATTAAAAATAATTATAATAATTTTTATTCAACCAACAAAAAACTTTACGGAAAATAGTACATATAATAACTTTTTAATATAAGTTGGAGGAGATGAAAGACAAACTCTACAAAAAAAAAAAAAAAAAAAATACAACTACTTTCATATTAATGAAAACCGAATTTTAAAAAATTAGGTCACCCACCCTTTTCGATAAAAATTTCTAACTTATCTTTTTTAATTACATGTCGTACAAAATATTACTAAAACCATGTTTTTTTTTCTTCTTTTAGTTGTGTTGAATAATAGTTACACATTACCACTCTGTTTTATAACTTGAAAACCTTTATGTTATATAAAATTTGCAAATTATTTTGATAGATTTCTAAAAGATAGGTTATACTTATACATTACATACCTCCAAAATAACCTTTAAAAATGGCATTCTCACACGTGCGACCCACACGCCGAACGGGCAGCTCGACGAGAAACGAACACGCTCTTTGACGTCTGCCCTAAAAGATCTCGACACAGCAACGAAACTCTCATGCCGGCAAAGAAACCGCCAATTCGCCATTAAAAACTCCAAAATCCGCCATGGATTTCATTCCAACCTCTGCAAATTATAATAATCTCAACAAAAAATCCGCCATGTTCTCCATAACCGACGACGACCTGGTCAAGGACGAGCCTGAGAGCCTCCTCTCCCCGGCCAATCCCACGCCGGAGGAAACCGTCTTCCTCTCCAACATCGACCTCGCCGTCGCCTTCACCGTCGAGACGCTCTACTTCTTCGACGGCGCGCCGGCGTCGGAGATCGCCGGGGTCGTGAAGCGAGCGATTGCGGTGCTTTTGGTTCCGTACTATTTCTTGGCCGGTCGACTGCAGGTGAGCCGGGAGACCGGCCGGTTGGAGCTGGTTTGCAACAATCGCGGGGTTTTGTTTGTGAAGGCGAAATCGAAGGTGGAGTTGACGGAACTTGGGGATTTGTCGCTTCCTAATCCCAGTTTTTGTCACTTTGTTCATCGGGTTGGACTCCATACAACTCTCCCTCATAGAGCATTGTTTACTATTCAGGTATATAACATAAAAGATTGATGACCAAAATTATATATTTTATTTAATTTTTTTTTATCAAAATCATATTTTATTCTAGTATAAACTAATAATTAAGAACCGAATGGGTTCGTGGTTATTAATCTATTTTCACTCCCCTAATTGGATCTTTGAAATCGCTATTGTAATCATCTACTCTCAATTTGTATTAAAAATAAAATAACTATTAATTAAGAGGATACAACCCAAAGGAATAATGTTTGCTCCGGAAAAAAAAGGAATAATAATGTTATACTAGTACTTCTTCTACTAAATAACCAAGACATATTTTAAAATATCTTCTTTTAATTGAAATTGTATTAAAAATATTAATATTAAGGAAATTTGCACTGTATAGTAAATTTCCTACTCTACATTAAAATTATAGCAACTTTTTAAAAATATTGCAAATATAGCAACTTTTTTTTTGATAGTCTATCAAATATTATTGATGGAGTCTATCAGACACTATTGATGGAATCTATCAGACATTATTGATGGAGTCTATGAGACACTATTGATGGAGTCTATCAGATACTATTGATGGAGTCTATCAAACACTATTGATGAAGTTTATAAATCTGATTTTGCTATATTTGTAAATATTTTCAAAAAGTTGCTATTTATTTAATTTTTTTGCCTTATTGTAATATACATGCAAATTCCCCTAATATTAATAACGAAGAGATTATCGTTTTAATTGATAAAATTAAAATAATTTTTTTTTGTAAAGATAAAATAAAAGTACTTTTTTAAAAAAAAAAAAAAAACATAAAATAAAAGTACTTAAGGATATATAATGAAGTAGATAATTGGACATTTTTCAATAAAAAGAAAAAAGAAAATGAAGATAATTGAACAAAATATATGTCATGGGAAGTATAAAAATTAATGTTCACAATATTTTTTTTTTTTAAGTTTAACCATATCCGAGTATGATCTAAATATTAAGATGCATACATATGTTACTCAATATAACGCACAAATTATTATTATTTTTTTAAATTTAAAATAAAGTAATTTATAATTTATATTTATGAGCATTATTATTTAGGTCATGTCCAAATATAACCTAAATATTTATGGTTAGAAATTTGCCATTGTGGACTCATGATTTAAATGTATATATTAACAGTGTTGAGGTATTGATTTTGGCAAAAAAAAGTAATATATATAAAATCATCTAAAAGAGGGAAGCACAAGTAGAAATGAGAAATAATAAAAAAAAAATTGACAATTTTTTTTGTTCTCTATATATAGTACTTCTTTCAATGTGGTAAAAAGTAAATAATCAAATAATTGTCATAAGAAAAACAAAAACAAATATTGATTTTTAAAATAAAAGTACTTAAAGGATATATAATGAAGTAGATAATTGACATTTTTCAAAAAAAAAAAGAAAAAGAAAAGAAGATAATTGAACAAAATACTTATTCTTATAATTCCTAATTACATTGAACAAAATACTTATGCAGGTGACTGAGTTTGCAAGTGGCGGATTTGCGATCGGAATGATGACAAACCACGGCGTGTTAGACGGGAAATCGGCGGCGGAGATGTTCCAAAACCTGGCCTCGATCTGCCGAGGAGAAGGCCTGAAAACCCAAACCATTTTGAACGACAGAACATGTTTGAAAGCCAGAAGCCCCCCTGTGATCACCCACCCCCATCAAGAATACACTCCCATCCCCCCTTCCCAAACACCCCCCTTCTCCTCCTCCGCCTTCACCGCCCTCGCCAAGCCCTCCCCCTCCGCCCCCTCCCCGCCCATCTCCCCCGCCTCCCGCCGCCACTCCCTCATCCCCTTCCCCCCCTCCACCATCGCCGCCCTCAAGCTCGCCGCCGCCGCCCCCTGCTCCACCTTCCACGCCATCCTCGCCCAGCTCTGGCGCGCCATGACCCGCGCCCTCTACCCCGACCGCCCGGCCGAGACCTCCATGATTCTCTTCGCGGTCGACGTCCGCTCCAAAATCCGCCCGCCTCTCCCGGATGGCTTCGTCGGGAACGCCGTGGTGACGGGGTTCGCGGCGGCGCCTGCGGGGGAGGTGGTGGGGCGGCCGTTCTCGTATTGCGTGGAGAAGGTGAAGGAGGGGATCGAGAGGGTGTCGACCGAGGAGTACGTTCGGTCGGCGATTGATTGGCTGGAGGTTTACCGGGGGATTCCGGCGACGTGTAATGGGAATAGTTTTTATGTCTCGGCTTGGTGGAAGCTGCCGTTGTTTACCGAGCTCGACTTCGGGTTCGGGAAGCTGGTTCACGGCGGACCGGTGGCGAATGGGAATGGTGAGTTTGTGCTGTTGCTTTCTCCGGTCAACGGCGGCGGAGGGAGCTCGAGTAGCAGTGTCAATGTTTGGATTGGGTTGGAGGAGGAGAAGATGAAGAACTTCATGCGTCATGTATTTGCTATATGATCATCTTAGTTTCCTAATTTTACTTACAATAAAGTATACTTCTTTAAGTTAGAAGTTGCTTCAAATTTCTCTCTCTTTTTTTTTTTTTGAGAAATTAAATTTCTATCTCTAAGCTCACGTATTTGTTGTCTCTTTTACTTTAAAAACATTTTAATTTTAGGGTAGTGTGAGTTTTTTGAGTTTTTTGTTTTAAGCAAGAGGGTGAGAGACTTTTATTCAGTTATATTTTAATAATTAAAGTCCGTTTGATAACAATTTGCTTTTGTTTTTAGTTTTTGAAATTTAAACCTATTCTTATCTAAATTTCCTACAATGTATTCCACCATATCTATTGTATATTTATATTTTCCTAAGAAAGTAGGAGAATACTAACCAACTTTGAAAAACAAAAAATTTCAAAAGTTTGTTTTTGTTTCTAAAAGTTGGTTAGTATTCTCCTACTTTCTTAATGAAAAATAGATATATGGTACGAAAAGTGGATCACATCGTAGGAATTTTGAGTGAAAATGAACTTAAATTTTAAAAACCAAAAACTAAAAATCAAATGGTTATCAAACGGGGTCTAAATCTTTTATCACTCAAATTCTTACCATGAGTTTTTTAATAATGATTCAAACATACTTTATTAATGACATTTGCGTTTACTAAGCTCGAAAGTAATTGTAAAACTTAATGCGAATTAGTTTATAAATTTTCAGTTGCAAATTAATGTTAGTGGTCAAGATTTGTCCATATAAATTGAAGTAACCATGACAAGTTAACGAGGAAGTTTGAAAAGGCTAAGGACATGTTTGCCCCATGGATAAACGGTGGAGTTGGTTTGGCTTGACTTCTGTTCCATGTTTGTTTCATGGGCTTTCATGAGTCCATCCAACTCCTACATGTGAGCCCCACGTTTTTATTTAAATATTAAAATATTAAAAAGCTACTCAATATTTATTTTTATTTAAATAAAAACTTCAACAATTAACTTTCCATCCCTTCAAACATAACTTTATTATTAAAAAACTATTAAATATTCATTTTTCTATTTGAATAAAAACTTCAACCATTCTCTTTCCATCACATCAAACATAACTTTATCTTTTCTTTCATTCTCTCAAACATAAACTTATTTCACTTATCTTCTCATCCCAACTCAACTCAACCCAACCCATTCTCTCAAAGTCAAACATACCCCTAAGAAAGTGTGTTGTTTGCGGGTACCCGTCAATTAACCCCAACTATTATTGTCAAATAGAACTGAATTCAATTGTTATTAACATAAATGCAACAAGTTCAGAACTTTCGATATTCAAATATAAGAGTAATTTGGATGCACCCCGAGTAGCACCCCCATCGTGATACCATCCATTTAGAGCCACACATCTCATCTCTTTTTTTTTTTTTTTTTTTATATTTATCATAAAAAAATATTAAGAGAAAAAAGAAAATGTATGACTCTAAATGGATGATATTAGGGTTGGGTGCTACTCGGGTAGACCCAAATTGCTCTCTTCAAGTATTACTAAGCATTATGGATTATGGATTGAGCTAGTGATTAAGATGAACCGATAGAAAATGATGTCAGCTTCACTCCACACTTTCAAGGAAATCACAATCTCAAATCGCCGACGAAGAGGGACAGAAATTGGGAGAAACGGCAGCCATCAACAATCAACACAAAGGTATATTGTTTTCTCAATTACAATTACAAACTCTACTACATATTTGAAAAACACTGTTCCTTTAGAATCATTTTGTTTAATTTTTGTTAATATTTTGGGATTATCGCGTTTCTGTAGAATCAAATACAGTTTTCTAGGTTAGAATCAGGTAGTTGTAATGGGGTCTGGGTTTAGGGTTTTTCTCTGATTCAAGAGGTAATCGCCGCCAGAGAGATCATTTCCGGCAAAGGGTTTCGTGGGATTTCCGCAACGGCTTCTGGGTTCTCTTTATTTCATCTGATCTTTTTTGTGTTCAGGTTTGATGAAATTTTAGTGGGGTTTGTGTTTTCTTTTGGTGTCACTTGAATTTCTGTTAGTATTGATGGAAAGATGTGTGGAATAAGAAGATTAATCAATTGGCATGAACTTGATTATGGTTGAACTTTGGTAATTCCAGATTCTCAGGGCTTTCTAGAAATGTCTATCTTGGAGGATTCGACTGTCAATTCGAAAATCTCTCCTCCAGATTCATATGGAACTGTGGTTCTTGGTGGTACTTTTGATCGATTACACGATGGTCATCGACTTTTTCTCAAGGTATCTCTCCTCGATCTCACAATTGTCCCACATTGAAAAAGTGGAGAGTCTTACAAGCATTTATAAGAGATATGGTTACTCCCCTCATTACCAATTGGTTTTGAGGTGGAACACATATTCTCTAACATGATATCAGAGTTCATAAAGCCCAAACGGGTATCGGTCCAATAAAAATGAAATTGAGATCCGATTCAAGATTGGTGAGCTCAAAAGAGGCACCATCTTGAGGGGCATGTTAGAATCTCAGGTGGAACCCATATTATCTAATATACTTGTCATTTTTAGTGGGTTTTTTTTGTTATGTATCTCTGTTGAGCTATGGTCGTAAATGGTGGAATTTAGGCTGCAGCAGAACTGGCAAGGG
The DNA here is from genome assembly GCA_037832685.1 of Sicyos baderoa. Lineage (NCBI taxonomy): Eukaryota > Viridiplantae > Streptophyta > Magnoliopsida > Cucurbitales > Cucurbitaceae > Sicyos > Sicyos baderoa. The sequence goes on along the minus strand of JBBMEF010036857.1, from coordinate 20,029 downwards.
ATCGGATTATGATTGGAGTTTGTGATGGTCCTATGCTAAGTAAAAAGAAGGTCTTAACTTCTTCCTCAATCTGTGAAATTCACTTCGTTTTGTTCAATTTCGTATAGCTCGATCATTTTACTTTTTGTTCATTGGGGTGGTGGATTTGAACCTTATACAAGATGCCGTTAGAACTCTGCTCTGGTTGGTGTAGCTGGATTATTTCTAATTTTCCTTATGCTTCCATTCAATTTTGGATAAGAAACTGTTACTAAATTTAATGTTTTTTTGGGGATAGGAAACAAACCATTTTATTGATGAATGAAAATGTAGAATGTGCCTATGGAAACTGATGAGAATAAGAGAACACTGAGAGATAAGGTAGAATAAGTTGACAGAGAGGTTCTCAAAGAGACAAGGAAACAACTACGAACAAAATAGAACATCCAAGATAAACGTATGTTGAGCTCTTGAGCAACACCGAGCTCTTCTCGAATGCTATTATTGATATTTAAACTGCAACATTTTCTTCTGAATTGTCGTTTTACTTCATTGCAGTTCCGGGAACTTATACAACCCATTGAGGAAAGAATGGAAAATGTTGTAAATTATATCAAGGTACTTCATTTAAAAACCTTTTTCTTTTTGTTGTTGGTAATGAAATATTTTTAAAGGTGCATCTTATACTATAGCAAGATCGTTCATTACTGCCTTGTTTTTAACTTTTTATCATCTTCAATTTAGCAAGATCATTCATCACTGCCCCTTTTAAATGACACCTTTAGAGGAAATAATGCCATTTATAAAATTAAAAGCTTGCAAAAAAAATTTGTTTCAAGTTTCAACTGTAAATTTGCTGCATGGATAGGCCGAGATTCCATGGACGATGAAGTTAAGGAAAAGAAAGGGTTATTAAGCTTTTTCTTCTCACTTCAATTATGGTGAAAAACTTGAACTTTTCGAACCCCAGAAATGAAGAGACATGGAGAGGCTTTTTCAACCTATATTGTTCACCTGTCGATGGCTCGAATTTTAATAATCGCTCTCAGTTTTTCACCGGTTGGAGTTTACGAATAAATGTTATTTCAATGCTGGTTGCATTTCTCAAGTCACGTCGTTGGACGATTTATGCAGTCTGTGAAGCCAGCGCTGTTGGTACACGTCGAACCTATCGTTGATCCATACGGTCCATCCATTGTTGATGAAACCTTGGAGGCAATTGTTGTCAGGTTTCTCCAATCAATCCTTAATATTCACATAACGCATATGGTGTTGCAATTGATCCGAGTCAGTTAACACTTCCTGGGTTGCTCATTTGCAGCAAAGAGACGTTAGCAGGTGGAATGTTGGTTAACAAGAAACGTGGCGAGAAGGGTCTTTCGCAGCTGAAGGTACGAGTCTTGTCTCGTCGTCTTTGTTTGCAGTACAAAAGATTTCCATACTGAATTTGAGCCATTTGGTGTTTTTGATTTGCAGATTGAAGTTGTAGATTTAGTTACTGAGGAAGGTGGTGGAGATAAGCTGAGTTCATCAACACTAAGAAAGCTTGAAGCAGAGATGGCAGAGTCTCATGAAGCCAACATATAAGTGAAGCCCAGGTTGACTCACATTATCTTGGATTGATGTAAACATTCCCACACCTCAAGTTAATAAATTATCATACATAGTTGATTGTTTACAAAACCTGGTAAAACTAGATGATGTTTGTTATTGTTATGTGTAATTTGTCCATGATCCTACATCTTTTGGTGAGATCCTAACACGCCCCTCAAGATGGTGTCTTTTTTTAGCTCACCAATCTTGAATCAGATCTCAATTTCATTTTTATTGGACTGATATCTGTTTGGCCTTTATGAGCTCTGAACTATATTAGAGAGCATGAGGTTTCACCTCAAAATTAATTGGCAATAGGAAAAATTCATATTTTTTATAAAATACTTGGACTCTCACTTTTCCAATATGAGATAATTTTTTCCAATATGAGATAATTGAGGGATTTTAACAATATCAAGAGGAAAGTTCTATAATTTAGAACAAATTGTTAAATTGATTTGTTTTTTCATGCTTTCTAATCTATTGAATTTTATTTATTTATTTATTATTATTATTATTAATTCAACAATGGACTTTTTTTTTTTTTTTTTTTTTTTGAGACAATTCAACAATGGACTTGAATCCATAACCAACTCGTTATTATGTGATATATGATGACACTGGAATACTATTCATTTAGGTGATTTATCGGATTCCAAACTCCAAAAATTAAAGAATTTGATAGGTTGGAATATTAATTCTAATCCGTTTTGAAAAATATGATAAACTCTTTAGTTTTTAAAAATGTTTTTTTGTTATTGGAAAAGGTTTTAACTAGTAAATCTTAATTTTGTAATTTATAGAAAATGATCTAAAAACTCTGTTTTGAATGCGATCTCTAATTTAATTTAGCTTTTTAATTCAATAATTGGCACATTTTTTTTTAATTTTTGAGATTACAACAATTAGGGGTGGGAATATTCGAATCCAAGACCTCTAAGTCATTAAGTGAATATTGATGACATTATTCGGTTGGCTCATATTAGACACATTTTGAAAGACTTTTATTATAATAAAAATTCGAAATTGCAAAAGTAAGTTTAGCCACATGAGTATGTTTTTCAAATCAGTCCCAAATTTTGTTCTGGTACTCAAAGAAAAATAATAAATTATTTGCCAAAAGACTCGCTCTTTAAATATATATAAAAAAAGACGATCTAACAAAAAAAAGACGATCTAACAAAAAAAAGAGATCAGTCTTTAGAAAATTAAAACTAAAGCTTGGAAAATATAAATACAATAAAGAAATAATAATAATAAATTCAACTGCCGCAACTGAAAGTTGGACAAGAAAGGTTTTGAATTTAAATAGGAAAGAAAATCAAGGAAAAAGGATTTTCCAAAACAGAAGCCAAATGATCGACCTAACAAATGTAAGAGCTAAATTAATTCAACAACATTTGAGATTAATCTATAACAACAAATTACTATGTGATACATGATACTATTAGAACACTATTTGTTGGTTATATTCATTTTTTTAAAATAATTATAGTAATTAAGAATAGGAATTCGAACAAATAATTTTATATTCATTTTCTAAACCTTAAACCGACTCTTTCAGAGTTCGAACCCGTGACGATGCTGGTGTTGAACTAGTTTAGTTCCAAACAAGAAATCACTCCACTGACCCTTTCCGTACTATATTCACTAATTTTGATATTATATTAGTTAGAACAAAATTATTGTTTTTATTTTTGAACAAAACATAAAGCATTTTGCCCACTATTGTGAAAAAAAGAGGAAACTTTATTTTGATTATGAATAATTTAGAATGCTTCCAAAAAAGGAAAAATATAAACCAACAAAATAAAATAACTATAATAATAAACAAATAAGGAAAAAAAAACAAATAAGGAAAAAAAACAAATACGAGTGTCTGTCATTAAAACGTTAGTACGGTATACGAAGCACCAACTATTATCTAAAAAAAGAAAGTTGTTTCAAAAAGAAAAACTATTATTAAAAAAAAAAAACTATTTAAATTATAAATTTGGGGAAGAAAGTTACAATATAGTTTTGTAATTTAAAAAACTATAAATTAACGTGATATCTAATTCACCAATAATTATGAAGGTAGATTTTTTTAGTACATATTAAAGGAAGAAAGATCAATACCAATTATCAAAATCGTGTCATATTAGTGTTGAACTGATATATATTTGAATAATGAAAACATTGAACTACTAACTCATAATAAATATTTTGTTGGTTAAATCATAATAACAAAATTCTAATTTTTTAGATTTTTTTTTTTTGAAGCAATCTATTTTTTTTTAGATTTCATATATAATATAATGTTGTGGTTTCAAATCATAACATTATTAATTTGTACCGGTTGGAATTCTATATTGGAAAGGCAAACATTTCTAGATAAAATAAAATATTTCTGTTTAAAAAAGGGATAAAATTTATTATATATATATAAGACATTTGAGTTGAGTTAAATAATCACAAAGGATTCTCTTGATTTCAATCCAAGGTATATGTTTTCAATTATTAATTTCCCAACTCTACTAAAATAATATAATAGAATAATAAATAAATAAAAAGTGTCCTCCAAAATATTGTTTTGTCTATTTTTCTAATCATATAAATTAATGGACTGTTATTTACAAATAAATCAACTCATGTGTATTCTACAAATCGAGGTTCGATCTTAACTCTATATATCATTGTTGTATTAATAATTAATAAGAATAGCATAATAATAAATAATTTATAAGAAATAAGTAAAATTTAGAGGCTCAACAATTCAACAATTTAAGATAGTAGACTAGATTATACATCATACTATTTTAGGATTTGATGTAAACATTATTCTATTTTTGCAACTAAATATAATAATCTCTCCAATTATATTTTAAAAACAGATTTTAAAAACCGAATGAGTGAGTAGTGCAATAATTTCATTGTTTGGTTGTAAACTAGTTCAACCCGAGCGTCACATGTTTTATTTCAATTTCTATTTAAGAAATAAAAACAGATTTTGAAAAATATATTTTTAGTTCTTTATTTTGGGTATACAAAATTAAACAAAATCTGTAGTTATATAAAGTAATTAACTAATTTCAAATTTTAATATATAATGATCTGCTTAATTTCTATTTAAATTTATTATTATTTTTAAATAACAATAAATTAAATCAGAAAAACAAACGAAACTAAAGGTGGTCATGTTAGAATTAACAAAAAAAAAAAAAAAAAAATTGAAAATAAATTTCAAACTTGAACTAAAAAAAAGAGAGGTAATTTACCAAAAAAAAACAAAAAAAAAAACAATCACAAATATAAAGGAAAAATAATTTAGTTAAAGGTTAATTAATTAAACAAAAAAGGTTTATTAATGATGAACTATCAGTCGTTATAAAAACGATTTGAATTTATATTTTCCTTGATCTTTCCGAATTCTCAGCCGTTCTTCATATTTTCATACCAAGATTTCCCCCTTTTTTTCGGTAATCAGTGGATTCGTTTGCAAAATTATATTTTGCCCACTTCTCTTTTTCAATCAGGATTTCTTGTAGGGTTTTGTTTTTGTTCTGTGTCGATTTTTCCTTATGTTTCTTGCGGTGATTTTCTTGTTTTATTTTTATTGGTTTTTGCGAGTTTTTTAATCATAGCCATGTGTTTTTGTTTGTTGTTACTTTTACTCACGATGGGATTGTTCTTGAGTGGTGTAATTTAGATCATGAGTGGTTTCTTCATGAAGTTGTTTTTAGTAAAGTCGGGGGAAGGGGATTACAAATACCGATTCCAAGAATCGAACCCGTGATCATAGTTTAATTGGATTTCCACCAAACAATGAAATCACTATGCCACCGACTGTTTTCGATGTAGTGTGAGGGTGAGATTGAGATTTCTGATTCAAGATGAGTTTTACTAATGTTAGTGCTAAGTTGTTACTTTGAAGCTTGAGTTTCATTTAATTAATTATGATATCTGTGAGTGTTCGGATGAGCTTACGCGTGATTTGAGATATAAAAATAGTTGAATGTCAGAAATTGGTAAGAAATTAATTCCGAGTAGATAGCCACTTGATTTCCTAAGTGATGGTTTATAGAGTGGTGTAATTTGGTTCACGGGTGGTTTGTTTTCGATCTAGAGTTGGAGTGAGATTAAAATTTCTGATTTCAAGATGAGCTTTACTTAATTTTATCCTAAGTTGTTACTTTGAAGCTTGAATTTTATATTTTTTTTTACATATTTTTGAGTGATCCGACCAACTTACTCGACCCTACAATATTTGAATGTCAAAGAAACTTGTATGAAATTATATTCTAGATAGGTGACCATCATGGATTGAACCCTTCATTCCTTAGTTTTTTATGACACATTGTTGCTTGGATTTCATATTCGAACTGGGAATTTGAAACATTTGTTGTTTGTTGCAGGAATTTTGATATCAGCACAATACAACGATGGAATCAGAACCAAAAATTTATTTCGAAGAAGGATGGGGATATATGCAAATGGGAATCACGAAACTGAAGAACATTCTAGAGGGAGTGCCAGAGCAACAGTTCCAACCTGAAGAATACATGATGCTTTACTCGTACTGATCTTTCTAACTTCTTTTTGCTTTTATTTGATTGATGGTATTTTGGGGTTGGGATGTGAGTTTCAATTAGTACCCAACTCATTACCTTGTTTTTATATCGTGTCCTGCCTTACGTCCACCTCGACTATTGTCACGAGACATAAACCTTACAACATTTGGATGTCAATCACCATGGACTGAATCCATCACCTCTTAGTTACTTAAGACCGTCTCGACCACTAAGCTACTCCATTATGGTTATACTCTTTGAAGGGTTGTAATCTTCTCTGATTTCGATATCTACTATAGAGTTTTTTTGGTGGGTGGATAGAAGTGAAATGCTTTAGACCACCTATGGTTTGATGGAGTTGATGATGTTTTACATGTCTGCAGGACCACCTATGATATGTGTACTCAAAAGCAGCCTCATGACTACTCTGATCGGTTGTATATCAATTACCGCATTGCATTTGAAGTGTACATAAAATCATCGGTAAGAATTATTAATTAGTTTAGTTTATATATTAGTTTTCCTTGATATTAGGGGTCATTATCTTTCTTTGTAGCATGGAATTTTGCAGGCATTTGTTTTGGTGATGATATGAATGGTTAAGTTTGCTGAGAATATATTATATCTGTATCATTAGTCTTCATGTGATAAATTTCATGGCCAGGTTCTAGTTTTTCTTGGGTGCATTTTATCTGTTTTATAGGGTCACAATTGAACTTTCTGTTCAGGTATTGCCAGTTTTGAGGGAGAAGCATGATGAGTTTATGTTAAGAGAACTAGTGCAAAGATGGGAAAACCACAGAGTGATGGTTAGGTGGCTTTCTCGCTTCTTCCATTATCTTGATCGTTACTACATTCCTCGACGGTCTCTTTCATCTCTTCGTGATGTTGGGCTGACTTGTTTCCATGATCTGGTATGTTACCACCAATCATTGTGCTTTGTTTTTCTTGCTATGTTATATTCTTGCCTCTTTGCTTTGCTTGGCTTATCTGTTTGTGTGTTGACATTTGTGTTGGTTCAGATATACAAGGAGATAAATGCAAAAGTTAGAGATGCTGTTATATCACTGGTATATTAACTTGATCTCCTTTTGTTTTTGCACCATCTTTTAAGCTTTCCATTGCATAATTAGATTTTCTCCTATCAGATCGGTCAAGAGCGTGAAGGAGAGCAAATTGACCGAGCTCTGCTAAAGAATGTCTTAAATATATTTGTTGAGATTGGGATGGGGGAAATGGGTTGCTATGAAAAATACTTTGAAGAAGCCATGCTCACAGACACTGCTGCTTATTACTCTCGGAAGGCTTCTAACTGGATTCTCGAAGACTCCTGTCCTGATTATATGTTGAAAGTAAATTTCTTTTGCTCTTTAATCAGCTCATTAAATAAACATAATCTTATCTTTCTGGTATGATTACTCACTCATTTTGTCGGACATTATAGGCTGAGGAATGTCTAAGACGTGAGAAGGACCGAGTTTCACATTATTTGCACTCTAGCAGTGAACCTAAACTTATCGAGGTTTGTTATATCTTTCTAGTGCTTGTGTAATTACAATAACAAGTCTTCTTGATCATGTAAACTTTGCACCGATTTGGCTCGTACTACCTTTTCTTATTTTCTTTGATGCCGGTCTTCCTTATAATTGTAGTTGATACATTGCATTTTTTTCTTTTCTAGAAAGTTCAACATGAACTGTTGTCTACCTATGCTACCGTACTACTCGATAAAGAGCATTCTGGATGTCAGGCATTGCTTAGAGATGACAAGGTACTTGAACAATTTGCTATGTTTGATTTTCAAATACATGTTTGACAATTTGAAAATAGAGCTTATATATTTTTCTTTGTTGTTCATGGAATACTTTCTAGGTGGATGACTTGTCAAGAATGTTCAGGCTGTTCTCTAAAATTCCTGGGGGCTTAGATCCAGTTTCAAACACATTTAAGCAGGTTTGCGATTTAACCACTTCAACTTAGCCTTATATTGTTTTCTATCCGAAATGATATTTTGTCTACTGTTCTTCTTAACTTAATGAGCTTGTAAAATTTCGATCATACAGCATGTTACTACCGAGGGAATGACCTTGGTCAGACAAGCCGAAGATGCAGCGAGCAACAAGAAGGTTTGTTATTAACTGTTATTTAGGGTTTTTTGTTTCTTGCATTATCCCATTATGTGTGTTATTGTTCTAATCGTCCTCATCATTGATTTTAATTAGGAATTAAGTGTGTTAATTTGAAAATGTTTAATTCCCTTAGTATTTGATCTTGGCTATGGTGTTTTGGTTTATGATTGAACTGTACTTTTCATGCACATTTAATGATACCAATCTTGAAAGGTTATTTTGTTATTTCGAAGGACTTATTTCTTTTCTTCTCCGTAGGCCGAGAAACGGGATGTCGTTGGCTTGCCTGAACATGTAATCTTCCTTTATCACATTCTTGCATTCACTCTCTTTCTCTCTCTCACTCTCTCGAACATGTCGACTTAAAGTTATGATTTCTGTTTTAGGTGTTCATAAGAAAAGTGATCGAGCTGCACGATAAGTATTCGGTATATGTGATCGACTGCTTCCAAAATCATACTATTTTCCATAAGGTATGTTCTATTTTACTAGTCTATTATCACGTCAAAACACAAGGTGTATTGAGAAAAAGATTTAAATTGTTACTAAGACTATGTGTATCGATTTAGGCTCTCAAGGAGGCTTTCGAGGTCTTTTGTGACAAGAGTATTGCTGGAAGTACAAGTGCAGAGTTACTTTCAACCTTTTGTGATAACATTCTTAAGAGAGGTGGAGGTGAGAAACTGAGTGATGAAGCCATTGAAGACACTCTGGAGAAGGTTCATTTTTCAATCTTCTATTCCAAGCAGCCCCTAATGCTTTTCTGAATGATGTTTTGTTATAATAGCCCTTCTCTGTTTGCAGGCAGTGAAGTTGCTTGCTTACGTCAGTGATAAAGATCTTTTCGCCGAATTTTATCGGTAACTCTCTAGATTTTTAGATTTAATGGTTTCAGAGATGAAATAGGGAAAATGAAATATTGGTGATGAATTGTATTACTATTTGCAGGAAAAAGCTTGCTCGACGGCTTCTTTTTGATAAGAGTGGCAACGACGACCACGAGAGAAGTACTCTGACTAAACTGAAACAGCAATGTGGTGGTCAGTTCACCTCAAAGATGGAGGGCATGGTATGCTGAATTTATATTTGTAAGTTAACTGTTAAAGTGCTTGATGTTATGGAAGTATTTACATGTGTGTTTGTTTTGGGGTTCCATTAGGTCACAGATTTGACTTTGGCTAAGGATAATCAAGGTAGCTTTGAGGAGTATCTTAGCAATAATCCACAAGCACATCCCGGCGTCGACTTGACGGCTACTGTCTTGACTACTGGGTTTTGGCCTAGCTACAAGTCCTTTGACCTCAACCTTCCGGCCGAGTTGGTAGGGCATGGATTAATCTCATTTCAAGTTTGACCATTTACAAGTTGTCCAACTTTTTTATGGAAAAATTTATCTTTACCTTTTTTCCCTATATCAACTTCAGGTTAGATGTGTTGAGGCTTTCAAAGAGTTTTATCAGACTAGAACAAAGCACAGGAGGCTTTCATGGATTTACTCTCTGGGTACCTGTAACGTCATTGGAAAGTTTGAACAGAAAAATATCGAACTTATTGTGACTACCTCTCAGGTTGGTAACATCGACCTTATCGAATTTCGCTTAGGTTTTGTGAACTGTGAGTTTGTTCTATTGCACACAATTGCTGATTCGTACTGTCCTTTTCTTGTATGTTTGTAGGCTTCTGCCCTGCTGCTGTTCAATTCCTCCGACCGGCTTAGTTACTCCGAAATTATGACTCAACTAAACTTGAACCATGACGACACTGTGAGACTACTCCATTCCTTGTCGTGTGCTCGATATAAGATTCTTAGCAAGGAGCCAGCTACTAAAACTATCTTGCCAACCGATCAGTTCGAGTTCAACTCGAAGTTTACAGACAAAATGAGGAGGATCAAGGTTCTAATTCTTCACTTGTTTATACCTCATTTTCTCATGATGATATTAAACCATAGCAACTCTTGGAAGAGGCAGCCTTTTGATATTCCATTGTGTAGGTTCCTCTTGCACCTGTGGATGATAAGAAGAAGATAATTGAAGATGTCGACAAAGACAGACGTTATGCTATCGATGCATCAATCGTCCGCGTTATGAAGAGTCGGAAAGTTTTGGGTCACCAGCAGTTGGTGCTCGAGTGTGTCGAGCAACTTAGTCGCATGTTCAAGGTTCTCTCTAACAATTCCATGTCGATACTTAGTTCGAATAATCTGCTACTTAGCTTTAGAATCTAAAAATAAATAATGTGACTTTGCAGCCTGACATTAAGATAATCAAAAAGCGAATAGAAGATCTAATCAACAGAGAGTATCTGGAAAGAGACAGCGATAACCCAAGCTTGTACAAGTACCTAGCATGATCTGGCCTTTGTCGACGAAGAAAATGCTACGATTATTAACGACTAGAAATAGCTCGAAAAAATGAATCCTTTTATGGCAATGGAGATGGACATGGTGGTACGAGTTCGCATGTAAATTAAGCCCGAGAAAGTCGATCTGCTCGAACCATTTTTGCATCAAGCAAGTTGAGATACTTGGTACATGATTAATTGGGAAAATGGGGTGATAGTAATTGAATTTATTTCTGTAATTTCCATCTGCCTATTGATTATTGAATTAATTAGTTAGTTATTTAGCTGTTATGCCCCAAAGAAACCTGTCTGTAACTTTAGATAAACACGTATAACAAAAATTGGCTAAAAAATTACATGTATAACACAAAACTGAAAATAATTGCACATATACCAAAAAACTGAAAGTAGTCGGTGATTGAGTGTGATTGAACTCAATCAGTTGAGCTCTATCACTTAACAAATTGATTGAGTTCAATCACTAGTTATTGATTGAGTTTAGTTGAGTTCAATCACTCAGAATTTTGGTATATGTGCAATTATTTTCAATTTTGTGTTATAAATGCAATATTTAACCTATTTTTGTTATACATGAAAAATCCCCAAAATTTTATTGGATGATAAATACCTTTTGATTTTATACCTATTTAATTGACTGACCTTGTAATTGTGTAATTATTAAATTACACAGTTTAAAAAAAAAAAATATTGATAAAGTAATTAGCATGAATTAAACTCAAGATAACCTTATAAAATTTGACATAAACTAAAATGTTTATTTGATAATTACTAATAATAAGTTTTGTAATCAATAAATTGATAACCATACATTAAATCAAATCCATTTTGAGGTTTGGGGGTGTGATCTCTTAAAGGTTTGAAATTCGAGATGGATGTGAGAATGAATTTCTCAAGACACTACTAATTTTGCTCCCAGCAGAGTCTAGAAAATGATCAATTGCGAGTTTTTTTTTTTTTTTTTTCAACAATGACTTATATTAAATAAGTGGTGTGTTGGTTTGGTTGATTACTTATAATCTCATATGTTTGATCTTAAAAATCTTTATAATTTTTATAGGATTTATAGTCTCCCTCCTCAATTAAGGAAAAAAGATAAGTTGAATTTTATTTTTGTTGACAAATTATTCTTAGCGAAATTAAATTTAAAATTGAACATTTAAAGAAAATGTGTCAAAATCGAAAGAATTAATATAAACCGTTAAAAAAAATCAATAGGCTTACAAATATCAATTCCATAGATTAAACCGATAATGGAGTGGAAATAGATTATCAAACGAGATCAGCAATCGAGCCATCGACCTATTGGGTATTTTGGAAATTAACTTAAACCCTATTTGATCCATTTTCTCCTCTTCTAACGGTTCCACCAATTCCCCAAAGGTCACTAAAGAAAACCAGTAATTCATGATCATGAACAACGGATCATTTGTGGAAATTCTCATGGATTTATGAAAATTCATGTTGAAATTCCCACCAAACTTGCAGGCATTGATGGAACATTGGGCCCAAATTACGCACCTCAACTCCAGACAAATCAGTCGGTGAGTTTAGGTTTAGGTTTAGATTTTTGGATCGTTAATTTTCGCACACGAATCTGTTCTTAATTTTGATCCATGATCGAACAGGAATGGTCTGGATTTGATGAATGAACATAGAGAGCATAAAGTAGGGATTTCAATTCTCCATGGAGTAGTGGAGCAACGAATGGAGAAGTTAGTGAAGCAAAATCGACGGTTCTTGTTCAGATTCCCAAATCATTCAAGGTATCCCAAAAGCAATTAGGGAAATAATATCTTGCATCTTGCATCTTTTTATTTGTTGTGGAATTTTGAAGTATATTTCTCAATCATTGAAATAATCATGTTTGACTAATGCAACTTATTAAAGTTTCTTGAGGGTGGGATTTTGGGGCCCCTGTGCTGAGATCATGTTCCTTTTATGTATCAACAATAGAAGAATTGTTTGACGTTTCCACTATTACTGATGCAAAATTGGAGAGAAATTCCATAAGGAAAGGACTTCCTCTGCTTCACCATTGGATCGATTCTTAGTGGGTTCTCGTCTTTTTTCAAGCATAATAATTACACCTATATTTCGTGCCCAAGATGGGCTTGGTTATCCCGATTATAGTCGAGGGAAACTCCAAATTCTCGGTTTTCAGAAAAGATTACAGACGCATTTCGATGACTATGATTTTTTTTTCTTCTTTTTTTGTACGTTGAGGGAGTGTTTGGGGCAAGGGGTTCAAAATTGTACTTTTGAAAGTCTAGGGACCAAAATGGAATAAATGAGATAGTTGAGGGACCAAAATGATATTTTAACACTTCTTATATTACTAATTTAAACGTGTTATTAGTAAAGTTAAGGGAATAAATTCACATACAGGTAAAGAAAAGGAGAATTTGCATGTATATTACAATAAAGCAAAAAAATTACATAAATAGCAAAAAAATGAAAATATTTGCAAATATAGCAAAATCAGATTTTATAGACTCCATCAATAGTGTCTGATAGACTCCATCATTAGTGTGTCTGATAGACTCCATCAATAGTGTCTGATAGAGTCTATCAATAGTATCTGAAAAAAAAGTTGCTATATTTGCAATATTTTTAAAATGTTGCTATAATTCTAATGTGGGGTAGGGAATTTGCTATAGAGTGCAAATTCCCTAAAGAAAAACGTGACTAAAACTATGTTTAAACTTTTGATATTTAATTTTTTTAATCTGTTTTACCATTTCTCCTAAAGATGTAGCATTTGAAGTAATTAACAAGTGTTAACTTTTAGTTTGTGTTGGTTGATATATTTAAATTTATTCAACCCACCAGCTTAAACTTTTGGATTTATCGGTGGTTTAACATAACTCAATACGGTCTAGAGTTGGAGGTCTGGAGTTCGAGTCTTCGCCAAGTCGTTTCCTCCTCAATCAAAATTGATTGGTGGTTTAACATAATTCAACAGTTTGCATCCTAGCTGAGACATGAGCTAGTGCCCATGGTAATTTTAACAATCTCTAAGTTGATTGCTCATGGATTTGAATGGTAAATGAGGCATGACAAGGAGTTCTAATGCATTTAGATTTTAATTGCTTTTGTTGAGTGATTTTGAGTTCTTTCATTCATCATGCTTGTTGATTTTGAGTGCCCATGGTAATGTTAGTGTCAATTGTACATGATCAAAAGGTCATGAGTTCAAATGCCACCTAAATATTTTTTAATTGGAAAAAAAAAACATTCATCATACTTATATTGACACTAACAATTAGAACATGACAGCATGCACTTGTTCACCTGGACCCCTCACAATTGTTTTTTTTTTTTTTTTGACAAACTGGACCTCACAATTGTTAATGTTACTTGGCCAAACATTTCATAATTTGCAATCAGCAAGATAACTTTTCGAACTACAAATTTTCTTAGTTTCTGCATTTTGTTTATTAACTTAAAAGTTTTAATTATATCCTTGAAATATAACTATGATTATTCTTTATCATTAACACCAAATGAAGGTCCATTTTACTACCTAAGACTTTAGATCCTGCTAATAAAGATAAATGGTCCTCTTTATTATTGATTTTTCTGACTAACAATATCCTAAGGACGTATTGTCCCCAAGGGGTAGCGCAGTTGGTTAAAGAGTTGGGATTTGAAGATGTGCTCCCTTCAAGAGTCCCAAGTTCGAAACTCACCTGTGACATTAATTTGTAGACACCTCTCGTGTCTTCATTCCTTCCATGTCTCCCGGTGCCTGTCTTAGGGACGGGCATGGTTACCCTTGTTTCAAAAAAATCCTTAGGACGTATTAGAATATTTAACTTACAACTTCCTAATTGTTTATTCTTCCATCTCTCCCAAGAAATTTTATCAGATATTTTGATTTTTGCGTGTGAACTTAATACTACTACTTGCATTAGCACTCTCTGCCATCTCTGATTTAACCTCTGGTGGATGAAACACTGTTTTTCCTACCTTCCGAGCTTGGTGGTGGGTCAGTATGAATCCATTATTACACGGGCTCTTTTGATTTGTTTGTTTAAGCTATTATTACATTTGGTATGATCATGCTTTGCTTTGTGGACTTCTTGCTCTTAGCACTCACAACTAAATTAAACATTAAGAGCAAAAGGAAAATGAGTGAAATAGTGTTTATTCTTCTGTTCAAACACTTTATGTGAGCGAAGCGAACTCATAATCTAAGAGACGTCCCCTTGCCCAAATAATAGTCGTCCATTTCCTACTAATGGTGGCTTTAACAATCTGGTGGGGATATTATGTTGTCGGTTCCACACATGTAGATGCTCTCGTATGTAAGAATCTTGTTGGAAAGGGACATCTTCGTCGTGGTACTCTTGTTTTCTTCCGAGTACAGCTGCTATTTGATAGAAAATCCCCAAAGACAACCATGACTTGACAAGAGAAGCGTCAAATCTGAGGCCCCCATAGAATTAAATTGTCGAAACTTAGTAAGTTTACAGTAAATATTACAATCCATTTAAATTTAGAAATAAGTGAAGACATGATGTACATTCTGCACGTTGTTTTTTGTTTTTTTTTTCCCCTGATATGAAGTTATGAACTGAATGCAGACGTCACAATACTGCTCTACTAAATTCTATGCAGTGTCTAGCATTAGCAGGAGTTTTTGATTGGAATCTTGGCAAACTCCAGGGTTTTCTTTCCCTGTAACTTGTTTGTCACATAGTGCTTACTGTATTCTCCATGATTATATCTTCTATACTTGCATGGATTGTTCTTGTCCACGAATTCTGGCATTGGCCCAAGCTCTATGTCATAGCTAGGAGCATAAAATGTAACGATTGAAAGTCGGTCAGTCTGCTTGTGAGTCACAGCTCTGTGCTCCACGCTTTTGTACCTGCCATTTGTAACAACCTGCATATAGATCAATGAGAAAGGAGTTAAGTCTGAGATAAAAGACATTTCTAGATTTTGACAAAGTTTCATTCATACCTCCATTGTATCTCCAATGTTGATTACAAGTGCATTTGGGATGGGTTGAACAGGAACCCACTTGTCGTCCTTAAAAATCTGAAGCCCTACCGAGTTGCCCTTTCCTTGCTGCAAAACAGTTAAAGCGCTTCCATCGGAGTGTGGGCTCAGCCCCAAAACAAGATCAGGTCTAGAACACGGTGGATAGTAGTTCATCCTGATTGCCTGTACGGCCACCCCGAACGCCTTTTCAAATAGGTCCTCTTTTAGTCCAATGCCTAGAGCTATGTACTTCAATAGATTCTGGCAAAGCTTTCTTACTTCTTTTGAGTAAATCTCTACAGTATTGCTGCAATAAAAAAGAGTGTATAATTGTAAGATACTGGACGGTTTATACAATGGTGACAGAGTTGAAAATTAAGAAGAAAAACACTAACAACCACCTGAAGTTGGCTGGTTTCTTTGGCCATAATAGAGGGTTCCTTATAGAGTCAGGTATAACACCTAGAGCAAACATGTTGCACCAATCCAGCTTTTGGTGCTCTGAGAACACAAAAGCTTGCCCGTATCCTTGAACTGTGCCCGGTGCCATCGAGTACTTCTGCTTCTCGTCCAAAGGCAGCCTGAAGAATTCCATTGCCTTCCCCTCTATGTTCTCGAGTAGGTTCAGAGCAATTCCATGGTTAATTACCTGCATGGATCACCAAGGCATTAGATTCTACAGCCTCTTTGACATTCAAATGTCGTAGGATCAGCCATATCATATACTTACCTGAACATCGCAAATATTAAAAAAGAAAAACGGTGTCTACCTGAAAAAATCCCCATTCCTCACAGGCAGAGGCTAGGTGCAATATTTCATGTCTGTTTCCCTTAAGAAGCTTGGATAAATCAATGGTGGGAATGTCAGAGGATGAGAGTAAAGCTGTTGGTGGTGTAGGCCTCTCTTGTGTGTTCCTGATAAATCTCTCAGGTATGGTGTTAGGCTTAAACTTCCTGAGTTCTTGCACATCATCAACGTGTCCTACGTTGATTGGAAGACTAGGAACTGGAGCCATAGAGAGTAGAAACTTAGAAACAGAGTTCTCAAGAAATAAATTTAGAGAAGGTTGAATGGCTTGGAGTGTAAGTATTAATACATCAAGATGAGCCGTATTTATAGGTCAAGGCAATCATGGATTTTTTTTTTTTTTTTTGACAAATGGCAAATCCTGGGACTTGTTGTTATTATTTTTAAATATAAGAAAGTCCATGCTTACCATTTTTTTTTTTTTTTTTAAACAAGGTAACCACGCATGTCCCTAGGCCAGGCACCGGAGACATCGAAGGAATAGTTTCACAAGTGTGTCTCGAACCTAGGACCTTGAGTCCATGCTTGCCATTTATATTTTTTTTAAAAATGCTTGCCGTGTATTTGAGACTTGATACATGATTTTTTTTGTTTCAGACTAATTTATCATATTATTATTTTGGGTCGGAATTCATACTGTTTGGTAAGGTTAGGAAAGTATCTTGTTTTATGGTATTTATTCACATTTCTATATTTGTTATGTTTTCACATTATGTATTTGTTCTTTTATCTTTATAAGATGACTTAAAATGCACTTAATATATTATATTTGCTTTCAAAATAAATATGATATCAAAACAAGATATCTTATATTTAAACATCTATAAAGTCGGTTCTAGCCAGTTAGAGTGAGTATTGATTTGGTTGATATAACATTTTGAGACAGAGTAATTAATTTATATATTTAACTATGAAGAGTAATATATGTGATAGATTTATTTTTTTATCAAAAAAATAGGGGAAATGGGTGAGAAGGCCAATTATGTTCGTAGTCTAATTAGTTTTATTATATATTTTTGAACAAAAATCCATGGAATTCAAAAATTTAGCTGTGGACATTTTTGTAAGGAGGAGCTTAGAATAAATCATTTATCACAAAAACTCTATAATTAAATTGACTCCAAACTTATACTTCAGATTTTAAGTATTTGATGACTAGTGATATAACCTTATTTAAAATCATTTTATTATTGTTACTAGAAGCATAGTTCCACCTAGTGACTTAAAAAATTAAGATTCGAATTCCCTAACTTAAATATCAGATTCAAAAAGTAATTGTGTTACTATTCTATTAAAAGAACACTGTGTTGTCATTATTATTATTATTATTATTTTATTTATGTTATTTAAATATATTTATTAGAGTTCGTGGAGACATTGGAATTCACTATTATGTTTTACCTGTGGGGTAATGAAGTAGCAAGTGGTCTTACTTTAGTATGCTGTGGAACTAAAATTCAAGATTCTCTTCTATTTTCTACGGCTACAAACGGGAACACGAAATCGATTCAGGTTTTGATTGAGGAAAGTACCATATTCACTTTTCTAGCAAGAACTATGTTGGGAAGATGCACCTTTATTAATTATTGGTAAAGGTTTGAGATTTTTTTTGTATACCGTGATTGTCTAGGTTAATTTGCACGTACCTCATGTATTGCCATAAGATATACTGTTTGGCCTTACAATATTTGGATGTCAAAAAAACATGTAGAAAATTAATTTCTAAATAGATGATGATCTTGGATTGAATCCATCGTCTCTAAGCAGGTTTGAGATTTCTTGATTACTCTAACTTAGAGATCTTAAGTTTGAGTTATTAAATGAGTTTAAAAATAAAAAATTCTTGATATCTTCGGAGTTTGAGGCTTAGGGCGGATGCATATAGGGGAATCCAACCCTGGTTTTTATGATGAATGATCTGCTGAGTTGTTCACTAAATTTTGAAGTGTATTATATCACAGTTGATTAAGTTTTTCTTGTTCTAATTTCAGCAGTGACCAGATTGGGTATATTCAAAGTTCATCCATATGAGAATATGATGCACCTAGTTGATGACAGAAAAAGGTACAAGTCTGGCAACAAAAGTATTTATGTCTTTGCAAGTTTTTCTTTCCATCTTTGCTGAAAATGAAATCTGCTTTTGCTTTTTGAATATTTTTTCTGTTGTGGTGGTGGAAGATGGGGGCTTAAAGGAGGATTTTGATGTAGGATTTACTAACTCCTCATCGAAAACCTACATCCGAACGCGTTTTTATTAACTTATCTTCCTTTTTACTTTTAAAAGTAACTCTCATTTCTAACCATTTATTTTATTTCTTTTCTTTTTTGATATCCGTGACTGTTTGGAACAATTTTCACGCACCTCAACTAATGTCATGGGACATACCGCCTGACCCTACAACATTTGGATGCCAAAGAAATCCGTAGAAAGTTAATTCTTAGGTAGGTAGCCACCATGGATTGAACCCATCACTTTATGTATTCCCTCCTTGACCAATTAAGTCACTCCATGATGGTTTTAACCATCAATTTCTAATCATTCATTTATAACTACTCAATCATTTCTAGCCACTCATTTTTAATCATTTATTTCAAATCGATCAAAAAACTCATTTTTAACCACTCATTTTTAATCATTCTTTTTTTAATTACTCAAATGAATTATTCATTTTAAATCTACATCTCAACCAAGATTTTGCAAAGTATATTGAAACGAGTTTTTTGTTACAACTCTAAATTTTTAACTACCGAAAATAACTTATCACTATAACTCTAAAAACTAAATCCTCCTTGACAAACAAACAACCCCAAATTTGATTAAAAAAAAAAAAAGGGAAATACACAAATATGGCCAATGGTGGTCCATTACTTTTTTTGGTGATTCTCGTTTTGGTCCTCATTTAAAAAAAAAAAAAACATTCTTGTTCCTTATGTATAAAAAGTTTTGAATTATGGTTAATATTTTTTTAATGCTATCAAATTCCAGAACTTTTAACGAAAGCATTTAATAAATTAAAAGGTTAAAGCTCCATGTCCTTGAATCCTAGTGTTATCAAATAGTATCTATGGGGTGTATGGATAAGGGAAGACAAGGAAGAAATGTGGGGCAAAATTTATCTCATATTTTTTTAGGATAGAAAAAACTTCCCCCAACTCACATTTCAATCCCTCACTCTAATTCCTCTTCCAAACAATCTTTTTCAAACAAAATTTTCTTATCACTCCTCAAAACAACTCTTTTCTTACAACTTTCCTGCAAACAATCTCATCTAAATATGATTTTAGTGCAACCATTCATTTAAGCACCTTAAATCCAAACACAATTTTTCTATAACCTCATTTAAACAACCTTATCCAAATATGGTTTTCGTGCAACTACTCATTCAAACACCACATTCAAATCACTCTCATCTTCTCCTCATCCAAACATGCCTTAAGAGAGACGTGTGTACAATAACCCGAGGTGATATTTTCTAGGCTAAATTATAGAAAATGCCCCTATACTTTAAGATTGTCTCAAAAATGCCCCTGAACTTTCATAAGTATCAAAATTGCCCTTGAACTTTAACAAAAGTTTCAATAATGCCCTTACCGTTAAAATTGGATGGAAACCGTTA
>JBBMEF010036846.1:0-14791 GCA_037832685.1 Sicyos baderoa | reverse complement strand
TTATTTTTACTAATATTCTCATAGAAGAATAATTTTGCAATTACTTTCTAAAGATGGTCTAAACATGCAAATCTCTCTAAAAAATATTAGAAGTTTAAACACCTAATAAACACACATATATTAAATGTTAAGTCTATTTGATTATTTCCATCCGGAGCATAAGTTTAGAGATCAATATATATTTAATGATTAAAAAGTAGTAATCTCAAATAAATAAATAAAATGTTATTTTTGACTTTTCTAAAAGAAAAATGATGTAGGACATACGTTTCAAAATTGATAAATAGAAATATGAAGTTTTTTTTCTTCTTTTTTATGAATTAAACATATAATCAGATGCGAACTGTTCAATTCAAATATGCATAGCTATCAAAATAAATTTGGTAGTTATTAATTTTCATTGAGGATGGAAAAGAAATTTATATATATTTTCTTTTAAATGTAAAAGAATATTCTTCTTTCCCGATATCAAAAATAAAAATAAGCTTTTATGTGATTGATGATAATGCATGGTTGAATCTTTCCAATAGGACACTTTTTTATAAATGTTGAGGGCATAATTGGAATTTAAATAATTTTCAAATTGTTGAAGGCTTCATACTAGAAATGTTCATTTTCTTGTAGGTACTCACCCCATAAAGTCCTAGAGTTATTCATTTTCCCATGGGTAATCTTCGTTTAGATGGTGATCGGGGGATAAAAAATTTCCCGTTAACGAAACGGGTCAGAGACGAAGAACGTATTTTCATCCATGTTTCTTCGATTTGTACCGCGATAAATTTTTTTTCTCCCATTTTACCAATTATTTCTCAAATAAAAAAAATATTTGATGGTGATATTATTTATTCAAATTAATATTATTTCATGATAATTAAGGATATAGTTGAAATTTGATTGATTTTTTATCTAAAAATTGAAAATGATAAAATAAAATAAATTATGGAAAATTTCTCGTAGAAAACACGATCCGCACCATTTTTCCACTTGAAATCTTTGCCATAATCCCGTAGACATTTTTACTTCCCACACAAAAATGTAAGTTTTTTTTTCTTTCACTTACTTATTATTATTATTTAAAATTCTTTCTCTTACTTTGTTGGGTTAAATAACAGTTTTAGTTTTGAACTTTGGGTTCTATTATTTTTATAATTTTAAAAAGTGCTTAACAAAACTTTAAAATTTTAATAATTAATCTTCAATTTCAATTTGTATCTAATTTATTATTTTAAAAAATTCATAAATTCATAAATTCACACAATCATAAAATCAAAGTTCCTAATCAAATTCAATTCGAGTACGTCAAAACTTAAAAGCACATGAACTTACGTCAACGTGAACAAAATTTTAATAATTTTTTGTATGATCTAGTAACCATGAGATTACAAACATGATCTCCCTACCCAAATAATAATAATAAATAAATAAAATAAAAAACAAAAAACAAGCACACATGAACTCAGATAAAAAAAGATTAGAAAAAAGAAAACTTAAAAGCACAAATTTAAAAATTCATGTGTAATTTAGACGTTATTTTAAAATTTTAAATCTTATTAAATAGAAAATAAAAAATTTAGAAAACCTATTAAACATTTCTGAATAAAAGTTTTTGATATTTTTATTCAAACTTCGACGTTTCAATATTTAGGACTAAAACCTCTAATATATTTTTCGAACATAAAACCTCTAATAATTTAGTTACTAAATTGTATAAAATTTAATTTGGAAGAGTTAAAAATGTATTTATACCTGTAAATCTCAAAAAACAAATATTATTTTGATAATAAAAAATAATAATAAAAAAAATCTAACAAAACCATCGAATAGGTGATTGATATAATGGTTTGATTGTTTGATTCTATACTAGTTCAACACCATCGTTATTAGTCCTTATTTATTTTGAAATGTTGTGATTATTCAAATTTATAGAGTTAAATAGTCAAAAAGAGTATTCGTGATTATATTAAAAAGCCGATTTTTTGGGGGGAGAAAATGAGTTAAAAGAGCAAGTTGGTCTTTGCATGGTTTTATAATTAATTTTTTTTGGTGGAAAATTTGCTCAAATGTACATAACAATTGTTATATCTAAGCATTCATGTCACCAAGGTTCAACCATTTGCCTAAGCAAATAAGCCAATTGGAAAATTTTGATAATATGGCATTTAGTTTTAAAAGAAATATTAAGACACTTGTTTCGTAGTGGGGCAATTCGGTTTCAAAAAAAAAAAAAAAAAAAAAAAAAAGGAAAAATAAAATAGTGGGGGCAAAAAGGAAGTTTGAATAAGCAATTTTGTTTGACTAATTTTTGGGCGATATGTGAGAATCTCTAATTTCATTAGTACATGGATGTAGATTGTATTTTCAAATCTTTACTTTATGATTTTTTTTTAAATATATTTATTCATTTATGTATTTAATTATAATGATAAGAGACTTATACAAGAATTAGTTTTCTCTCAAATTTAATTTAAAAATAAGGATTAAAATATCCTCACTTTTTTTATGTTGGTTTCATTTTAATTCAATATATAATTTTAGGAATTTTGCATGTATATTACAAAAAAAAAAAAAAAAAAAAAATTTATGTATAACACAATTCCTAAATTTATTCATTTGTGACATAAAAATGATTGATTGTATTATTCAATCACTCAAAATTGATAGAAGTCTATCATCAATTAAACTTATAGAAAGCTATAATTTGAATTGATAGAAGTCTAAAGTCTATCAGTTGAACTGATCAAAGCCTATTAATTTGACTGATAGAAGTTTAAAGTCTATTAACTAAGCTAATAGAAGTGTAATGATGGTAGAATAGGAATTTTGAGCAAAATGTGTTATGAATGAAATTATTTTTATAAATGTGCTACAATCATAATGAAGAGCTAAAAATATGTTAGGGATGGCAAATTCCTTATAATTTTGATCCATAACTTTCATTTTTTTCTATTTTAATATTTTAATATTTCAACTTTCAAATATCCCATTTTAATGAGTTGCAATAATATATTAAAAGAGTGAACTTTTTATCATATTCGTATAATTGAATTTAATAATATTAAAGGAAATATTTCAACTTATAATCTCTAGTTTATCAAATCATATCAATTAAATTGAATTTTTGTTGGCCTAATGGACGAGAACTTTAGAAACAAAATCTTTATCTTTAATTTTGGCTATGCCCCAACATTACTTTTGCACTTTTTCAACTATTTTAGAAGACGATTTCAACTACACAATAATGCATGATTGTCCTTATTTTATAGGGAATTTGCACCCTACCCCACATTATAATTATAACAATATTTTTAAAAATATTGCAAATATAACAACTTTTTTTTAAATACTATTAATAGACACACTATCGATGGAGTCTATCAGACACTATTGATGGAGTCTATCACATACTATTGGTGGAGTCTATAAATCTAATTTTGCTATATTTGCAAATATTTTCATTATTTTGCTATTTATATAATTTTTTTGCTTTATTGTAATATACATGCAAATTTTCCTATTTTATAACAATTATTTTTTAATTTAATTTTTTTGATAGCCAATTTAAATATATAGGGTTTGAGTTTTAGACTTTAGAGAATTAACGACACATTCAGTAAATTAATATGGAAATTAAAAAAAAAATAAACTAAAACATTTAATTGAAAAAATTGTGGAGCATGTTGGGTTTAGGGTTTAGGATGCAAGTTGATATGGTCAATAATTGATAATTGTTGAAGTTGGACGTTATTTCAAAAGTCAATAACACTTCCGTTCTAAATATTCAACCCAATTTATCGGAAATGTTTGTTGGACCAAAACTTCCCCAATCTATACTTCCCTAATGTACGGTCATTCAATTATTTAAATATTACGTAGATATCATTACGTGCAATTTTTATCCTGTAACTTAATCTATGAGATTTGGTAAAAATATGTTAAAAACATATTTAAAATGATAAAAATTTAAATGTCTAAATAATATTGTAAATATCTTTGCATTTTTTATATATTTAAAATAGAAGATTACATATGACATGTTTGTAATTTAGGGTGTGACTTAATGGTTAAATTGTCCAAAAATGATTTTTCTCTCAAATCAAACTTTAAGGTAGTATGATAACTATCTTTGTATTAAAAAAATAACCATTTTCTAGTTATTTCATTGCATAAACTATCAATAATCATTTAAACTACCGTCAAATTAAATATGCTTAATTACCGAAAGTTAGTGGTGCAGCTGGTAATCTTATTTGATGTTAATCTATTTCAACTTTATAATTACCATTTTAAGTTCGAAAAATCAATATTTGACTTTATGAAGGGTTTTTTGGTCTTCCTTTCCTCAATTTGTATTAAAAAAAATCAAGTATACTTAATTGATATATACTATAATTAAGAAATTAGATGTTTGAATCTTGAATTAAAAAATAAAAGCAACTTAATTGATCATTGTTTAACAAATAATGGATGATGTCTGAATGTTAATTTGGTACCTAAATAATTAGGATTGTTCTGATTTTTTTTTTTAATCGATTGTGTCGAGTCCCCACGATCCCTATCGCCCTTCTTGAATTTGGAGTCTGTGCATGTAATTTATGTTGAAATTGGGGAAATGTATTTCAAAATTTTGGATTCTTTTTCAATGAGGGTAGAGTTGTTAAATTAGGTGGTTGAAATGTTATTCAAACCACCACCACATATAACATGCAATTTGATGTGTGCTTGTATATTAAATATTTAATGTAAGATTTTTTTTTTGATGTCCGTGACTTTTCGGGTTAGCTTGCATGCACAAGCGCACTGCGACTAATGTTACAGCACATACTGCATGACCTTACAACATTTGGATGTTAAGAAAATTATTAATTTGAAATTAATTCCTAGGTAGGTGGTCATCATGAGATTTGAACCTATCACCTTATGCACCCCATGATAGTTAATGTAAGATTATTCTCTAAAGATTATCTAAAAATTCTCGTGTTAGAGATATTGATAGAATTAAGGGGTTGAAATGTTATTGAAACCACCTCTACACATTGCATGCAATTTGGTGTGTGCTTGTATATTAAATATACTAATGTACGTGACGTTAGATTTTTCCTTAAAGACTATATAAAAATTATCGTGTTAGAAATAATGATAGAAGAAGTGTCTGTTTTTTTTTTAAATTCTTAGAGCATGTTTGGCTGTGAGAGGATGAATTGGGTTGAGTTGAGTTGAGATGAGAAAATAAGTGAAATAAGTTTATGTTTGAGGGAAGAAAAGATAAAATTATGTTTGATGTAATGGAAAAAGAATGATTGAAATTTTTATTTAAATAAAAAAATGGATATTTAATAATTTTTTAATAATAAAGTTAGGTTTGATGTGATGGAAAGTGAATGATTGAAGTTTTTATTTAAATAAAAAAATAAATATTGAGTAGTTTTTTAATATTTTAATATTTAAATAAAAACGTGAGGTTCACGGGTGGAGTTGAGTAAGAGTTGGATGGACTTATGGAAGTCCATGAGGCAAACATAGAATAAAAGTCAAGTCAAACCAACTCTTCCGTTTGTCCATGGGACAAACATGCCCTTATTCTTCATTTTGGCTAAGACTATGGTGCGAAATGTTGGTTTTACAATTTTGTTTGGCTTTGTTTTTTGTTCTTATCTTTAAAGTAGTCACGCTCGCTCCGACTTGTAGAGATAGATCAAATTGTGGTCCCATTAATTAAGAGTTTCGACTATATTGGTTAATGTTTGTTTAATGAAGCTGTTCTAAGAAAATTAATCAATTAATTTCATCTAAAATACATTTTTGTTGTTCTTTCAATTTCGATCTATTTCAATCTCATACGTTTAACAAATCTTAAAATTTCTTTTAAAATGATTTATTTAACTTAATAGGAATATAGAGATATATTAAATACAATTATAAAATTTCTTAAAGAAGTAATAATAATAATAATCTAAGTCTATTATTTTGTCTCTACACCTTCTCAAGGGGCATTGTGAAGCTTTCACATTTTTCTTCCCATTTTAATTTTTTGATTATAACGTTGTAAATATCGGTGAAAAGTTACATATTTTGCATGCATGTAAGCCAAGAGGAAGGTTCAAATTTTCCTTTCCCTACTAATAATAATAATAATAATAATAATAATAATAATATTATTATTATTATTATATATATATATATATATATAAAAGTCCTAATCATTAAGCAGTGAACTCAAGAAAAAAAAAAAAGAAAACATTAGATGTTGCATTATACCTTGAACGAGTTTTTTACCCTACGATGAGTAGTTGAGGGTTCGGGGTCAGCGCATATATAAGCTCAATTAAAACCCTAGCCATTTTTTTATGATATTTGTCTCTGTAATTCGCCTCTCTGAATAAAACTTGGTTCTCCCTCTCCGCCCGTGGACTAGCCAACACAACGTTGGTGAACCACGTAAATCTTTGTGTCTTTTCTTTTTTTTCTCTTCTCTTTTACGTTTATTTATCTTCGATTATCGATTGTTTTGGTTTCCGTTTCATAACATTAGACAATGCTTCCATGGATACAATCTTTTACTCAACCATGAAATTAACTATTTGAGGGCGATTTGTTTGACATATTTGGCTAGGTTTTAATTTTAAGATTTATTAATTTCTTCTTGAAAACCTATATCCAAACAAATTTTTATTAACTTTTCATCATTTTTATTTTTAAAAATAACTCTCATTTCTAATCATTTGTTTTTAATCATTCATTTATAACTACTCAATCATTTCAAACCACTCATTTTTAATTATTCATTCCAAATCAATCCAAATAACTATTTTTTAACTATTCATTTTTTATTATTTCTTTTTTAACTACTAAAAATAACTATTAATTTTAAATCTACATTCAAACAAGATTTTGACACTCACTCATCTAGACAAAAACTACATCTAAACGAGTTTTTGAACATAATTTTCAGTTTTTAACTACTCAATATTACTCCCTAAAACTAAATACTACCCAAATATGCCAAACAAACAACCCTCAGCTTCCCAACTTTAATTTGTAACAATTTCATTTTGTACTTTTAAATTTGTAACATTTTTTTTTTAATTATAAATTTTGTAACGATTAATCTTTACTTTAGTATGTAATAATTAGATTGCATGTTGCAAAAAACAAAAAAAACAAATAAATAAAACAGTTCACATAATTTGAAATTTGCAACAATTTCATTCATACCGCTAAAAATCTTATAAAAATAAACGTCATTTTTTTAGAACAAATGCATGTGGTTTTTAAGCAACTGCAAGTCTACATAATTATAAAGACGAAGGCTAAAAATCTTAATAACAATTTGTTTTTTTTTTTTTAGAATTAATAACAATTTGTTATACATTAGACTAGAGTTCAAAATTTTTATATTTAAAAATTAAGCTTAAATTTCATTTTCATTTATAATTATCATTATTTACTATTACTTATTATATATTTCTTTTTTTACTAACTTTATATATAAATAATTTTTACTATTACTTATTATATTTCCCCCTTTTTCCCTGATATAAGAAATTTATTATATTCCATTATCCACTAAAAAAACTTTTTTTATATGAACTAAAAAAAACTTATTATATAGAGGATTTTACATGTGTAGAAAAAAGTAATACTAATAAGAACACTTTTTTCTTATAAAAAAAATTAACTATTATACACGTAGGTAAAATAGACAGTCTCAATAAAATGACCAAAATATTCACATTTTAATTAATTTTTAATCCATTTTTAACTATAGCCTTCAATTAGTGCTTTGATAGGTAAAGGACAAAATTGAAAAATACAAATACAAAAAAAAAAAAAAAATAGAGAAATTTAATATTTCACACAAAAAAAAGCTTTGATTAAAAGGAAAGTTGCTATTGTGGTAAATTCCTCAATAGCAACAATAGCCACAATATCAATGGTTTCATTGTGGTGAATTAATTTTTAATATTGTAGTAAATTCTTCATTATATCGAAGGGGTCAATGACGTAATGATTTTATTGTTTAGTTGTAAATCAGTTCAACACCAGTATCACGGTTCAAACCCTTAAATCACTATTTGTAATCTCCCTCCCCAACTTGTACTTAAATAAAATAAATAAAAAAAATCCTCATTATATATGGAATAGTAAAAGGAAAAGAGAGGAAGCAAGAAATAGAACGTTATGTTATGGGCCTTAATGCGAACAACTTTCGAGCCCGGTCCTTAGTGGATCCATTGAGCTGAACTATGGGCCCAGCCCATTTCTCATATACAACGTTCTTTTAGTATAAAAATAGGGAGAGGACCATAAAAGTACTGCGGCCAAATATTAATTTTAAGGATCGAATAATGAAATCAACACACAACCAATCATTTGAATAATTTATGATATGAAATTGATGGTCATCGTTCAACTATACTCACTATTGCTTCTTTTGTTCAAATATCGATATCCAAGATCGAATTCATGACTACGATGTTGAACTTAATTACCACAAAACAATTAAACTACTAGACCACTAATCATTTAAGCTGAGTTTCATATAAATCGAACATTTAATTTTGTAAGATTAGAAATTAATTTTTAACTTTATTGTATACAAAATTAGAGGGGAGAGGGAATGAAAACACTTACTATGACAATATTGAGAAATAGATTCATGAGCTCAATGATATTTCTCTACTCACTGATCTAAAAAAAAGGATATTTCTATACTAAAAATGCACCTTATATAAGAAAATACAAATATAAAATACAAATATATCATTAAAAAATCTAAATATAGATTTTCCTTGGAGTATTTGCCTATTTGGTTAAGATGAGTCTTTTAGAAAATGAGATCTCCAACAACCTAAATATATTATGTTATTCCTTCACACTAAGCTCTAAAAAAAATACAAAATTCATAGCTAAACCTCTTTCTTACAACTCTTAAAAAACAAATCTCTTACACCTCTCTTCTTCCTTCATCACTAATTCATCATAATTGCAAACCACTTTAATCACCTACTTATCAATGACATTTTAAGTAAAGTTTCCCATTAATTTTCTAAATTTGTTGAGAAAGACCAAAAAATCCCATAAAGATAATTTAAAAATTATTTGAAAATTTAGAGCTGTTATTGAGATTTTAACATTTTTCATTGAAGATTTTAAAGGAATATAGTCTTAACAATTTTTAGGCTAGGGTGCATTATCAAAATGAGTATAGTTGGACAGAACTAAAAAAAACTTGTACTTCAATTTGTATTTTCAATGTATTAAGAAGTAGAGATATGTAGTTTAACATCTTATATAATATCAAGCAACTAAAATGTTACAACATGGATCACCACCATCAATTTTGGTTGAATAAATAAATAAATAAATAAAAACTTAGCACATTAGTTAAATTCAAAAAATAATTAAAAATATGATTACTTTAAAAAGAAATAACAATCATAATTATACGTATTAATAATAAATAAGGTACTAATAATAAATAATAATTTATTAATGAGAGTCGTTAATAATAGAATATTGAAGTCAACATGAATCGAGCTCGAGCGACATCGTATATGATCTAGTAACCATGAGGTTACGAGTTCAATTCTCCCAACCGAATATTGAATCGAGTATTTACTCTCAAAAAATAAAAGGAAGGGCAATTTGGTCCCAAAGTTGGTTTGGAACAAAATCAGTTAGGGCATTGAGCACAATTACAATGGCAATTACCCTAAACCTTTCACTTAATCCGTTTTAGTTGGAATTTTCTTGGCGATCTCTCAGGTACGCAATGGCCGAAATTCGATCTTAACATTCACAAATCTTCATCTTTGAATCCAAATTTCTGAAAATTTTTCCGATCGATTTCAACTTGATCGGTAATCACATTCACGAACATCTGTGAATCGATTTCAACAATGCAAAGCATCAAACAGCTTCACAAGCAATCCAGCATCAATCACCGGCGAGATGAAGAGATGCCGGCGGTGCCATCGTCGCCGTACTCGCCAAAAGCTCTCAAGCACCCCAGATCCCTGCCCAGATCCATCAATTACCTCTTCCGCGAGCAGCGCCTTCTGTTTGTGCTCGTCGGCATCTTGATCGGCTCTACGTTCTTCGTTTTCCAGCCCACTCTGTCTCGTACTGGCCCCTCCGATGCCGGTTCTGCTCTACACAGGTCGTTTTCGAGGAGCTTGGCGATCCGGGACGGGGTTTCGGGGTCGGGGATGTATGGAATTGGTAAAACTGGGGGGAGGGTTCCGGTCGGTATCGGTCGCCGGAGGTTGAGGATTGTTGTCACTGGTGGAGCTGGATTTGTAGGGAGTCATCTTGTGGACAAGCTGGTTGAAAGAGGGGATGATGTGATTGTTATT
Organism: Sicyos baderoa; assembly: GCA_037832685.1. NCBI lineage: Eukaryota > Viridiplantae > Streptophyta > Magnoliopsida > Cucurbitales > Cucurbitaceae > Sicyos > Sicyos baderoa. The sequence continues at coordinate 4,436 of JBBMEF010036846.1, read as the reverse complement.
GATAATTTCTTCACAGGTAGAAAGGAGAATTTGGTGCATCATTTGGGAAATCCTCGATTCGAGCTGATTCGACACGACGTGGTCGAGCCAATTCTTTTGGAGGTTGATCAAATCTATCACTTGGCTTGTCCAGCTTCCCCTGTTCATTACAAGTATAATCCTGTCAAGACTATTATATCCTTTTTCAGGTTTATTGTATGTTAGGAAGAAATTTGGCTGTTAGAATTATAATGTTTTCATATATCCTTAACTGCTTATCACAAGACAAATGTAATGGGTACCTTGAATATGCTTGGCTTGGCAAAGAGAATTGGGGCTAGATTTCTACTTACTAGTACAAGTGAGGTTTATGGTGATCCACTTGAGCATCCTCAGAAGGAAACATATTGGGGAAATGTTAATCCTATAGGTAGAGTGAAATTTTGATATATACCAAGAGCATTTCGATTTCGATCCATATTTGCATCAGAGTTGCAATTTCATGATAATGACTTGTTATTCTTAGGCGAAAGGAGCTGCTACGATGAAGGAAAGAGAACAGCAGAAACCTTAACTATGGATTATCATAGAGGTGCAGAAGTTGAGGTAATTATACTGATGTTTAGCTGTATTCGGTATTTCATTAGCGCTGTTATAATGCTTACATTGAACATGAAGAAAATGGATCGGGGTTCTTTTTTATATTCATAAGTGGTGAGATTTTCTCTATGCAGGTTCGAATTGCTCGTATTTTTAACACATATGGCCCCCGTATGTGTTTAGACGATGGCCGTGTTGTCAGCAACTTTGTTGCTCAGGTTAAACATCTCACTTGATTATTTCCCTTTCCCTATTTTAGTCTTTAGATTTGTTCAGGAGTTTATTATGATCAAAATGCTTTATTTTCTAATGCTCTTAGTAATTGTTCAGGCCATCCGCAAACAACCATTGACTGTTTATGGTGATGGAAAGCAAACACGGAGCTTTCAATATGTCTCCGACTTGGTATGGCATATTGACTTTTGTAATTTTTCGACTGAACCTTTGTTTGTGTAGCTTCACTTAGAAATATTATTAATGTTTTTGCATTCTTCTAGTTCTAACTTCATTTGATAGTTACCAACTGTAGATTGAATTAACCTTATTTGATGACTCTATTGCCATTCTTGTTGATATGTGTTAGTTGATATAATTAAATTTACTCCAATCCATAAGCTTAGGCTTTTGGATTGATTGGTGGTTTAACACAACTCAACATGGTATCAGAGCAGGAGGTCATAAGTTCGAATCCCTGCCAAGTCGTTTCCTCCCCAATTAAAATTATATTCCACTTGTAGGGCATTTCTCAAATTTCAAAGCCCACAAGTGAGGGGGAGTGTTAGTTGATATAATTAAATTTACTCCAATCCATAAGCTTAGGCTTTTGGATTGATTGGTGGTTTAACACAACTCAACAATATGCTATTATCGAAGTTATGTTGAATGCATTTGTGATCTCCATCGATTTGCGTTAATTTCGTATTTTAGGTGAAAATGTAAATGCGTCGGCCGGAAGATTTTAGGAAACTCTTAAATTAGTTTGTAATTTTACTACCGGTTAACCATATTCTGGTTCTTTTCTATCATAGCATGTAATTTCCATGAAGATTAGATGCTTAGAGTTTTTCATTTCAATTGTTATTTGTGTGGCTAAGGGCATTAATTGGAAACTTGACTTCAGAGATCCAAACTAGGAAGCTCTACTTTTAAAATAAAGAATTATCTTGTAACCTATATTGAGGACCTTGAAAATGATCTCCAATGACAGGTTAATGGACTGGTGGCACTAATGGAAGGTGAACATGTAGGGCCTTTCAACTTGGGTAATCCTGGAGAATTTACCATGCTTGAGCTGGCTGAGGTTTGTTTTTCTAATGGACTCACATAACCTATTGATTTTTTTTTTTTTTTCCTTTTGAAAAATAAGCTTGTTTTGTCTCAATTTCTATACAATGATTTTCATATTTATTAAAGAACAATTTCTAAATACAAAAACAAGTTGTTGGTAAACCACATGTGGGTAGTCTAGTGGTAAAAGGACAAGAAAAAACCCAAAAAAGGATTCAATCCATGGTGGCCACCTACCTAGAAATTAATTTTTTACTGATTTTCTTGACATTCAAATATTGTAGGGTCAGTCGATACATCTCATGAGAATAGTTGAGGTGTGCGTAAGCTGGCCCAAACACTCATTAAAAAAAAAACAAGTTGTTGGGAATTACTCGTTCTTTAGTTTTCAAAATAGGGCTTGATTTTTTAAAAAATAGGTAAAAGGTAGATGACAAAACAATGAAATGAATAGGTGAGAATAGTATTCATAGGCTTAATTTTGAAAAACCCAAAACAAATGGTTATCAAACACGGCCCTATCAGATTATTTCAAGATTCATATAAAGTGGTTTTACTTTCAGTGATATTATGAGCTGACCTTTGAGTGATAGATTTGATAGCAATAGTTCCAAACATCTTTTTTTGTCCTGGTTGTATAGGTTGTGAAAGAAACCATAGATCCAAGTGCAACAATAGAGTTTAGAGAAAACACTGCTGATGATCCTCACAAGAGAAAACCAGACATTAGCAAAGCCAAGTCACTACTCAACTGGGAGCCTAAGATCTCCCTAAGAGAAGGTCTGCCTCTCATGGTGAGTAACTTCCAGAAGCGCATTTTGAACGAAGACGAAGGCAAGGGTCTCAAATGAAGAAAACTACAAACAATATTACAAGTATGTATAATGACAAACCAACTGATTCCTTCATTCATTCATTGTTCAAATATCTTCTAAATTGAGCTTCATCCCCCACACCATAGGAACATAAAAAAGGTTTTTTTGCTTTTCATTACAAGTTTTGAGTGCCATATCCCTATTTATTTATTTATTTGTGTTCTTTTCAATGCATTTTATCCAATAGATTTGTTTTTTCTCCTTTTTTTTGGTTTAGTTCACCCACAGCATGATTAGGCTACATGAAGTATGGTTGTTTGAAGCAGCCCAATCTGTTTGTATGGGATTTGAGTGTCCTCTTTTATCAATCTCTGGGCTGTTCATTTTCACTTGCTTCATAATTACACACTACATATATATATTTATATATATATGTACCCATGCAAATAAACTTCACATACATACATACATACATACATACATACATTGTATTTGTCAATATGAATGAATGATATATGATGGTGTGAATCTGTTTCTTTGAGTTTTGGTTTTGCTTCATACAGCCATCTACTAGTATATGTCTCTACTCATTCAAATTTGAAGTTTCTTTGTGTGTTTGGTGAATGATTCAACCTTTTTGCTGGTGCTGTGTTGTTGTGGTTTGGTGCTAAATGGGTGGTTGAATTACAATGAAAACATTGGGAATTTATAGAACTGTAATGGGTGTTTTTTTTTTTTTATTATTGTTTTTTTTAATGGAAATATGTTGTAGATAGGAAATTCAATTTTAATTACAGCAACCTTTTAATAATATTTCATTAAGTGTTTTCAATCAAGTAGATTGTTTTCATTTAATTTAACTTAGTTGGACTATCAATTTTACTTGATTGAAACTATCAATTTAACTCAATTGAATCAGTTTTTTATTTTTTTTAAAAAAAAATTGACAACCGTAGAAAGTTTTTCCCTTTTTTATTTTTGTTTTTTACTATTCATTATTATTGAATAATGAAAATTGAAAATTTACAAAAATATAATTCATTTTAAGACTTTGTATATTTTTAGTTCAATGATAAATAGGGTTGGAGAAATTTGAATTTCTTATCTACTCAATGACATATGCTTTCACTCTTGACTCCTTCAATTTTTTTCAGCATATTTTGACTAATTTTATGAAATAATTTACGGGACCTAATAAATTTAGTTTTTTTTTTTTTTTTTTGAATATATATATTACATTTTTATATTACTTTTTTTTTTTGGATGTCCGTGACTGTTCGGGCCAATTTGTCTGCACAAGCGCACCTTTAATTTCTAAGTAGGTGGCTACCATGGGATTTAAATTTACCACTTTATGCACCTTATGCACCCTAAGATCCTCTATGACTAATTGGACTATGTCATAATGATTTATATTTATTACATTTAGTTATTTATATAATTTGTAAGTAATTAATTTCTTGGTAGGAGTACGATAGAAATTAACACAACTTCTAAGCTGATTTCAAGAGAAAAAAAAACACAATTTCTAAGCACTTTGTGATTTGTCCTTATCTGACCACTAAGTCATTCAATTTTATGTAATAATAATTATATTGGCTGAAAATCAACCAAATACTCACGTTTAACCAAATACTTAATATATCATATAATATAGGTTTTGTTGGATAATAATTTCGGCCCCGTTTGATAACCATTTGGTTTCTTGTTTTTGGTTTTTCAAATTTAAGCCTATTCTCTCTCAAATTTCTTACA
>JBBMEF010036787.1:0-14805 GCA_037832685.1 Sicyos baderoa | reverse complement strand
AAGTGATTGAATCATGTAGACAATAGACATAGCTGAGAATTAAAGCATGGAGGTACTGTAAATACTTAACCATCCTTTTGTGGAATTACAAAAAAGAATGTGTGTCACCTATTTTGTATTCTTTTTTTTCCCTCTCTTTTGGGTAGCTTTTCTTCTTCTATTTTCTTTTTCTTTCAACACCAACATTGTTGTAGGTTATTGTAAGATGCTTGTATACAGAAAACTATAGTGGAATAAAATCAATGATGTTGAATGCTTTTTTTAAAAAAATCTGTTTATTATCATCTATGACCGGCGCCGGTCATAGATGAATCTCATCTATGACCGGCTGCCGGTCATCGATGACTCGCGCAAGTCATCAATGGCCGGCAACGTGTGTGTCATCGATGATCATCGATGACCGGCTCACTGCTTGTCATCGTTGTACATCTATGATCGGCTGCCACGCGCCAGTCATAAATGTAAAACGATGACTTTGTCTTTTATGACTGTCGGTCGCCGGTCATAAATTTAAAACGATGATCGCCTACGCCGGTCATCGTTTTCACGATTTCTACTAGTGTCTACAACTCCGAATACACTACGACTATGCTAAAGCTTAACTAGAAATCGACGGAAATGAGAAAAACGACTAAGCTACAACCAAAATATCATAAATGGTGATCAGAAATGGAACTACGACAAAGGATGACCCATTCAAATGAAGGGGAATGACTCTATTTATACTCCACCCTCAAGCGACAGCCTCTGAACCACGTTCCTGACATCTGAGCGCATGATCCTTAATCGGCATGGGACCACCTAACATGCTCGGCCCCATGATCGTCCTCTGCAAAAGTTGTTGACAAGTTTGGACCACTTCTTTTGCTGGAATAACCTTCGCTAAGGTGAAGGAGTTGTCAATTTGCTCGCTTCGTTGAGTCGTGGAGTGTTTGGCTGAAGTGTTAGCTTGGCTGACACCTTCACTTGGTGAACTCCCCTTTCGTGTTACTTTCGTTTTGCTCCATCAGGATTGCACACATTCAAGCATATTTCGCTACAACAAAACCTCTAAAATGCATCCTAATCAGAAAATTAAAGGATGATTCGCTAAGGCATAACTTTGGTATGATATGGCGAAATTCAATATTAATTCAATTAATTAATAGAAAATTCTTAATTATAAAATTATATTCTATTTATTTATTTAACTCTCAAGAATTGAGAGTTATCAAATATCTTGAAATTTCATCTGTTTAAAAAGAATATTTTATCTTCGATTTAAGAGATTTGTTGACCTAAAATTAAAACTAAATATAAAATCTTATGTTTTTATTAAAGGATAACTCAAATAATCACAATAAAATTTAAAATCATATTTAAAACTTAATAAAAAAAAAAAGGTTTGGAATGCTACAATATTCTCAACTATAAGAATTTTTTTGTTCAAAAAAAAAAAGAACTTTCGTCTCGAAAGTAAAAGAAAATAAAGTTCAAGACATATATAATTTAGGAAACTAAGATCACATCTCGCTCTCACGCTCTAGGTGGCTGCTTCTACTCTCGAGCTACGTAAAAGAACTCTAACTATTGGATTTTTTGGTTGCGTACAACTTTTCGATCCCAAACTAGGATTTGCACAAGTTCTCTTCAAAGGTAAGATCGACATTAAGTTCAAGTGATTCAAAATTAAGCACATGTGACATATTCAAAACTATGCACTGTATATGTAGTCCCTACAACTTATCAATATGCATTATGTTTGTACACCCACTGTATACCGTGATTTAAGCACATGCGACGAATCAGTCACGTAACGCTTGAAGCATAAATTTTTTGTGTAGTCATCCTTTGTGACTACTTAGTTTATGTAACTTTGCCTAGTTCATTTTGTTTGGAGGTTTACATCATTGGTTTTGGCCTAGTGAATTGTTATATATGTATGTGTAAAACCGAGACCTCATTTATGTTAAGTGTTTATCCGTTCTTGTTGTGTTATAACTACTAATCATGTTTGGAATGTGTATATACGTATGAATAGGTTCATTAGAATACATTGTTCACTTTCCCCCTGAATATGTCTATGTGCCTCTATCACCCCTGACACTACTTGCATTTTTCGAAATTATACACCGCATATGTAGGCCCTATAATTTTTGAGTATGTGTTATGTTTGTACATCCACTATACATCATGATCCTACGTACTTTGATGACATGTGATTCTTAATTATTTTTTTCTTACAACACTTTTGATCAAAGTAATTTTATTTTATCTTATTGTCACCCCATCATCTTATGAATCTCTTTTTAACTAACTATCATTTTTATTATTAAAAAAATGGTAGATTTAGGGAAACTAAATAATTTTCTCATCATCGTTTTACAAAAACGATTAATTGAAAAATCATTAAAGGGTAGTTTAGGAAAAAAAAAACATTTATCTCATCATCTTTTCTAATCACATTTAAACTGTCATGCAAAGTAGTCAAATTCTCTAGGGGAATTTGCATATATATTACAATAAGGCAAAAAAATTGAGTAAATAATGACTTTTTGAAAATATTTGTAAATATAGCAAAATCAGATTGATAGACTCCATCAATCGTGTCTGATGGAGTTTATCAGACACTATTAATGGACTCCATCAATAGTGTCTAATAGACTCCATCAATAGTATTTGATAGACTCCATTAATAGTGTCCGATAGACTCCATCAATAGTGTTTGATAGAGTCTATCCAAAAAAGTTATTATATTTATAATATTTTTAAAAAGTTGTTATAATTCTAATGGAGAATAAAAAATTTGCTATACAACGCAAATTCCCTATTCTCTATCATTCTCCAAAATCTACATTCTCCTACCTTTTTCCATTTTATTAAATAAACTAATGGGGACAAAATGATATTTTAAAAAAAAAAACTACACGTTTGCTATTCGGTTCTAAAAAAACGTTTGCTATTTAAAAAAATAAATCTAGCTAAGTGTTTATTTCCCGGAAATTCAAAGCTCACACGTTATCAGTTCTTATATCTGACGTTTACTAAAAAGAAAAATAATCCTTATATCTGACGTCATAAAAAATGCAACTCCCTGTCATCTATCACGTCAGCTTTTCCACAAACTCAATTATACATGTTTTATTGCAACGTCTAATTAAATAATATTGACAAAAAAACAAAAAGAAAAAGAATCTCTATATTTGAATTCACAAAATATTGTCTATTAAAAATAAAACTTTGAATTCACAAAAAATAAAAAAATAAAACTTTGAATTTACTCGGTCAACTCTACCCTTCTCTCTTTTCTTTTCTTTTTTTTTTTTTTCAAAAAAGTTAATTGTAGTACTATGTTATTTTTTTTTTAAGAATAATGAGAATGTTTAGGTCCAAAATAATTAAAATGATTACAAATATCAGTACGAAATGAAATAATTAATCAAAAAAGTGATAATCTTTGGTTGCGTGAAAAAAATGATTATGAAAAACAATACTTATGTTTAAAATTATAAATGATTCTGAATATATATATATATCACATGTGTGAGGTGCATAAAATGCAATAAATAATAAAATACTAATTAGTAATGAGTATAATGAAAAATTGTTAGGAAGAAAATGAAATTATAAAAAAAATATACTAGTGAGTATGTGGAGAATAATAATTTCCGATGGTTCAAACTTGGATTAGAAAAATATTCTCTCATAATATTTTCATTCTTCTTACCTCAAAATGTTGCAATAAAGTGTTTGGAATGAGCAGAATGAACATGATTATGGAGAAAAAACGTAGGAAAATCTAAGAATATTATTTTATGTTAGATGAAAATTATAATGATAACACAAAAGAGGGTTTTATGATGCATAAGGGGATGAATTCAAACTCTATGGTAGCCATCTACCTAAGAATTAATTTCAAATTAATACTTATGATTTTTTCCGGCATCCAAATGTTGTAAAGTCAAACTGTATGTCCATGACATCAGTCGAGGTGTGCGAAAACTGGTACGGACAATCATGAATATAAAAAAAAAAAAATGATAACACAAAAGAGCAGTCATTTATATTGTCGTGAAAAGGATGATAACACAAAGAACCATATATATTTGTGTTGAGGTAAAGAGAACTAATTGTAAGAAAAATAAAAACAAAGATTTATTGTAAAAAATGTGATTATAGATATAATAATTCTCGACATAGAGAATCATCCACCATCCAATTTACGCTAAACACTTTCTAAATAAAAAATGAATTTACAAATCACACGTGACTACACAAAACAGTAAAAAATTACTTAAAATAAAAAAAAAAAAAAAAAGCAAACATTTGCGGAAAGAGAGAGAATATAATTAATTACTGAAACAGTAAACACGGTAAAATAAAACATTGGTACTCAGAGAAAAATAAAACATTGGGGATAAAAATTCAAAGTGGTTTCATGCGTTTTACTGTGTTATTTTTAAAAAAATATTGGGTTACTGTAGGGAATGATGTTATTGCCTTTTGCTTAGACGCTCTTAATAATAAATTACCTCTGCATGACATTAATTCCACTATTATAACTCTAATCCCTAAAGTTCATGGTGCATGTTCAATGAAAGAGTTTAGACCAATAAGTCTATGCAACGTTATTTATAAGCTAATCTCAAAAACAATTGCTAATCGATTGCGTGACCTGTTGAATAATATAATATCCCCTTGTTAAAGCGCCTTTTTGCCTGGTAAAAATATTGCCGATAACGCTTTGTTAGGTTTTGAATGTTTACATTATACGAAGAAAAAAGAAGAAGGTAGAATTGGTTTTGCAGCGCTAAAACTTGATACGAGTATTGTTTATGATAGAGTGGAGTGGAATTTTATACAAAAAATTATGTTGGCTCTTGGCTTTAACTCTTATATGGTGACTTGATTATGCGTTGTGTGACTTCTGTTGCTTATACATGCAATATTAATGATAGTAGGAAAGGAAAAGTTATCCCAACACGTGGTTTATGTCAGGGTGACCCGTTATCCCCTTACCTTTTTCTTTTGTGTGTATTGAATGCCTAACTCGTATTTTAAATTGGATGGAGGAGAATAAGCAAATAACAGGAATTAAAGTGGCTCGTACGTCACCTATTATTAACCATCTATTTTTTGCTGATGACTGGTTAATGTTTTTCAAAGCTAATGATGTGGAGACAGATAATATCATAGAAGCATTGCGCCTTTTCTCTATTCTCACAGGCCATGTAGTTAATTTTGACAAATCTGCGATTAGCTACAACGACAATACAGAGCAATCAAAACAAGAAAATTTCGGCGACAATTCATAGAAGCATTGCGCCTTTTCTCTATTCTCACTTACCTCAGTATTCCGGCGACAATTCAAAACAAGAAAATTTTATCTTTTAAATTTTTAAAAGATAAGATTTGGAAGATGCTGTTTAAATGAAAGCATAAGAACTTCTCGGCAGGGGGTAAGGAGGTGCTTATTTTTTTTGAAACAAAGGTAACCACGTCCGTCCCTAGGTCAAGGAGGTGCTTATTAAGGTTGTGCTACAAGCAATGCTCATCTATGAATTGTTTTAAAATTCCTAAACTTGTTATCAAGGATTGTCACAGAATTTTATCGCGGTTTTGGTGAGGGAGATGATGTTGACAAAAATCGTATTCACTAGGTTAAGTGGAAGAGAGCTCAATAAGCCTAAAAGAAGTGGGGGTCTTGATTTTCGAGACCTTGAATTATTTAATAAACCTCTTTTGGCTAAATAAGGATGGCGTTTGCTTACCAACCCAACTTCTCACTTGGAAAAAATTTATAAAGCTAAATATTTTCCTAATAACTCTTTTCTTCGAGTTAATAAGAAAAATGGCGACTCTTTTACTTGGAAAAGTATTCTTTGGGGCCGCGATCTTCTCTCTCAGGGATTAAAATAGAGAATTAGTAATGGTCAACAGGTGAATATTTTAGCTGATAATTGGCTTTGCGGAATCCCTTCCTTAAGGCCAATTTCCTCTTGGAGAATTGATGAAAATATGCAGGTCTGCAAGATTATAAATCGAGATGGAAGCTGGAATGAGGAGAAAATTGGGTCCATCTTTTATCAGGAAGATGTTGCCCAAATCCTTAGCTTCCCAAGACCAAGAGTGTTAGGGGAGGATGTGATCTTATGGCACTACAAAAAAGATGGAATTTTTACCGTAAAATCAGCTTATGGGTTAGGAGTCCGGTTGAGGGGGGAGCCATCTCCCTCTAATGAGGAACTCTCGAGAAAATGGTGGAACTTTCTTTGGAACGCAACAATTCCTCCCAAGGTAAATTTTTTAATATGGCGTATTTCTTATAACTATGTTCCAGTGCAGGTAATCTTAAAGAAAAGAGGCATGGATGGAGATGTTTGTTGCAAACGATGTTACAAAGAGGCTGAAACTACATTTCACGCAATTTGGGGATGCAAGCGAGCAAAAGCATCTTGGAAGAGCACCCCCTTTTATTCTTCTGATTGCCCAAAGCATGCTCTTGGTGTAGAGGATCTAATACTGTGGTTCTTTGGAAGATTAAGCTCATTGCAAATGGAAGAGTTTCTAATAATGTGCTGGAGAATTTGGCATGAAAGGAATTATGAGCTTCTCAAGAAAACTGAGTACGTCGATGTGCATATCGATCAACAACCTCACAGTGATTGGGAATTTTGTCTACAATATATAAATGATTTTCGCTTAGCCAATATTTCTTTAACAATGGTGAAGGAGGGTTCATAATGGAAGTGAAAAATGGATAACGCCAAGAAGTACTTTCTACAAACTAAATGTGGATGTTGCTACAAAGAGTATTGACAATAAAAGTGGATTGTGGTTAATTACGAAGAATTGTGCGGGAGAAGTCATGTTCGCCGTCTCAAAACCTTGTTTGGGTTAATAGATCCATAAATTATGGAAGCAATGGCTATTCGAAAAGGATTACAGCTGGCGTTGGATCTCGGCTTTAGGTGTCTGGAGGTTGAATCAGATACCCCTCCGGTTGTGAAATTGATTCAGACTCGAGATAATGATCGGTCCGAGGTGGGTAGGATCATCGAAGAGATACTCTATATGGCGCGCAATTTTCAGATCATTGAGTTCAAGTGAATTGGAAGAAATACAAATCGTTTGCCCATTTACTTGCCTGATTTGCTGTGGGTGAGCTCCAAGATTGATTTTGGATGGAAGAGTGCCGGGCTTTTATGAAAAAATGTATACATATGAACTAAAAATTCAAACATCCCCAATGTGGGGTGGTCCTACGCTGTAGTTTCTGCATTTTGTTCTTAAAAAAAAAAAAAAAAAAGAACATTGGTTTGTGCTGTCTAATCAGCAGATGATTATGTCCTACTACTAGTTTTTTTTTTTATATATTTAATCATGTAATATAATAAAACGACAAAAATTATAAACAGAAGTTCCACTTCTTCGAAATTCCAATTTTGTTTTTTTTTTCAACAAACGAAAATCCGAATTTCGCCGTTCCGTGAAACAATTTCTTTTATGTACGAAATAGTTTTAATTCCACTGGTTATTATAAATTATTGTCAAAGAAAATGGTGCACTCACACAAAAAGCGTGATCGAAAATATTCCTTCACGCAAAAAACACAGACCACCAACAAACCATGCCGTTTGAGTTGTTTCCGGCGAGTCGGTGCGCGGAAAGAGGCAAAAGAAAGCTGGAAGACGACGCCGATCGCGATTCCCCCGCCACCGCCGCCGCCGGAAGCCAGCAGGACACGGCGGCGGACGGAGGAAAAGAGGCGGCGGAGACCACGACGGACGAAGAGGTGGAGGAGTTCTTCGCCATTCTGAAGCGATTACACGCGGCGACAAAACACATAGAGAAGATCGACGGCGCGAGCGGTTTCTTGATGGGGAAGAGATCGAAGAGGATGAAGGCGAGCGAGGAAGTTGAAATTAGGGCAGAGAAAAGTAGAGAGCACAAATTGGATCTGGATCTGAATTTAGAACCTCGATCCGTTGAATCGGACGGTAAAGAGAGCAGAAGCGGCCGGAGCCACGATCTGCCTTCGTTGGCCGCCGATTCTCGTCGGATGTAGAGATTTCCGGCTTAGATTTCGACGGCTCCGATCATCCGGGCTGATGAACTGATATTGGAGCTTTTTGGTTGCGGTTCGGGTGAGTCCGACCCGATCCAGAGTTTTCTTGCTATTTATATATTTTTCTTAAATGTATTAAGAAATTTTGGGTGGACGAATATTAGATATCGGATGTTATTTTAATTAGTTGATTATTCGTCTGAGAAGGTTGGTTTTCTCAAACCGAGAATTTGATTTTTCTTTTTAAAAAGGTAAAATGGACCGAAGAACATAGTTCTAGTTTCTGCCGTTTGGACGAACATTTACGTTTCTAAATTTAAGCTTTCTTCTATTTTCTTTTCTTGTATTTTGGTAACTAAATTTTTAAATATATAATTATTTTAGCCTATCTACTTAAAATAGTTTACAATTAGTCCATGGAATAAATTTGTTAATATTTTATACTAAAAAAATGTTAATATTTATTAAAATTAGTTCAGTCATTTTAATAGTTTTAATATAAGTAACAAAAAAATGTGAACTTTTTCAAAAATAAATAAATATAAATATATATATATATCTAAAATTGATAGAAAAAATCATATATTTAAAAACAAATTACAAAGCTCAATTTTAATTGATTTTGTAAGCATGGGAGTTAAAATAGAACATTGAAAATTAAGGGATCAAAAAGAACAAATTTGAAAATTCATAGTTATTGACTTATTATCAATACAAGTTTATATTTTTATTAAAAAGTCATGGTTTCACACTATTATTTTCACATACTTTGTATAAAGCGTAAGGTTTCACACTATCATTTTCCCATACTTGGTATATAAAATTTTGCAAAATCGCTCAACATAAGATTGTCTATACAAATCATGCTGAAGTCTTCTTAGGATTTGATATCAATTATTTTAACTTGTTGACATATTTTCACGATCTCTTTCATTCAGATTTGGTCACGATTGATTCATCTACCCCTCCAAAACTCTTATATTATTTTTTTTATCTACTGTTGAAACCTCAACATCGATGTTTCATCCAAAAGTATATAACAAATACTTATGAAATCTTATTTTCATTTTTATATTTATTATGATAGAAGGACTCGCTAAATTTAATCATATATTCAATTTAATATAATGAAATTAAGATCAAATTTAAGATTGGGTTAGCTCAAAAACGACCCAATTTTAAAGGGAACATGTTAAATACATTATCTAATAAATAGACCATTAAGGAACACACCTTGAGGCACTAATCTGAGTGGTTCTCAGTTAGTGAAAAGACATAGTGTAGAACTAAAGAAAAAGGTGGCATTGGTGATTGGCAACTTAAAGATGTAGAACATGACCTTATGAAGCAAATTGTATGGTAAAATAGTATGTGAAAATTTTTTATTATTGACATCTATTCACCAAAAATCCATGGTAAAATCCCCTCTATTGTCTCAACACTAGCAAACATGCTCCATGAAAGTCGATGTCGAAGCTCTGTGATATAGTTCTTACTTGTATTCGCTAGAAGGTTGGTATTGGCAAAGATTTCCTAGAGTTTTTGTTATGTCTACAATATCATATTTAACGGTCTTTGATGCTTGGAATGCGAGTTGTATTCGCTAGAAGGTTGGTATTGGCAAAAAAAATTTAAATTCTTCAAATCAACAATTTCAACAACAAATACATATTGATAGTGGACCTTTTTGTCAAATTTTCTCTAAATCAGGTCATAATGCTTTAGATTGTTATCATCGCATGGACTTTGCTTTTCAGGGACGTCACCCTCCAGCTCAGTTAGTAGCAATGCCTGCAAATTCATTTAATTCTCCAAGTTTGTTTGATTCTCAGAGTTATTGGCTGTCTAATAATGGTTGCAATGCCCACCTGACCAATGATCTCTCCAACCTTGAATTCTCCCATCCTTATAACGGTGAAGAATCTGTAACTGTTGGAAACGGACAACCCATTAATATTAAACACAATGGCACTGGTATACTTCCTACTTCTTAATCTTAAAAATATTTATCACGCTCCTGATATTGCCCAAAATCTCCTTTCTGTTAATAAATTTTGCAATGATAATAATTGCATTTTTATTTTTGATGTTGACTCCTTCCTTATTCAAGATAAAAATTCGAGACAAATTTTATATAAGGGCACAAGCGTTAATGGCCTCTACCATATTCCAAGATTTCTTTCAACCGCTGCACAACAAAAAAATTTCAGTTTATTAGCAAATAAAGAGTCATCTTTGTGGCATCTCCGCCTCAGACATCCATCACCCAAGGTTTTACGTAGTTCATTAAATCGTATTGGTCTTTCTTTGAATAATTTATTGTCTACTTGTGAATGCACCAGTTGTTTGCGTGCCAAGATGTCTAAACTTTCATGTCCTTTATCACATTCTATTTTTGTTAAACATTTGCAATTACTTCATAGCGATGTATGGGGTCCTTCTCCAATCACCTCCGTTAATAATTATCGCTATTATGTTAGTATTATTGATGATTTTAGTAAATATACATGGTTGTTTCCTCTGATATATAAATCTGAAGTTGTTGTTATACTCCAAAAATTTGTCCCTTTTGTTGAAAACATGTTATCTACCCGCATACAAACATTTCAATTCGATGGGGGTGGTGAATTTTGCAATTATAACGTCTCCTCTCTTTTTAATGGCAAAGGTATCCATCACCAAAATCTTTTCCATACACACCAGAACAAAACGGGATTGTCGAACGTAAGCACATACACATTGTTGAAACTGCAATGTCTCTCCTGTATCATTCATCTGTTCCTGTCTCATTTTGGCCTTATGCCTTCTCTACTGTTGTCTTCTTAATAAATTTGATGCCCACTGAGTCTTTAAAAATGATGTCTCCTTTTGAAAAATTACTTAAAACAACTTCGAATTTACTTCATCTAAAAGTTTTTGGTTGTGCATGTTATCCTCTTTTGAAACCTTATAACCGTCATAAACTTGAACCCAAGACCTCTCAACATATATTTCTCGGTTATACCTTTGACTATAGGGGTACATTTGTTACAATATTCAATCTCAAAAAACATTAGTCTCTCACCATGTTATTTTTTATGAAAACATCTTCCTCTTTGTTACCCATTGCCTCTCCTCTTCAAACAATTCTCCAACACACCTGCAAAATCTTTTACATCGTCAATCTTCGTCCCAAAATCCTACCACTATACATTTGTCTGTCCCCTATCATGATCAATTCATACCAGGTGCCAATATGTTTAATACAAATGATTTTCCCGTCTCCACAATACAATCAACACCTCTCAATCCTCTCTCACCCAACATACCAACACCTGCAGATCCTATATATTCAACAACACTTCCTAATTCTTCAGCTAATACTCACTAAACCTCTGACACCATTTCTTCCACCATCAATCCCCCACTGAACACCCATCAAATGCAGACACGTTCATAGTCTGGTATATTTAAGCCTCGGGCCTTGCTCACCACCACCTCATCTCCACTGACAGAACCAAACTCATACAATGAAGCCTCTAAATCACCACATTGGCGAGCTGCCATGGCAGATGAGTTCATGGCTCTTCAGGAACAAGGCACATGGATGTTGGTTCCTCGCCAACCTCACATGAATATAGTTGGAAGCAAATGGGTGTTTCGCACCAAATACAACGTTGACAGCACTATTGCTCGTTACAAAGCCCGCCTAGTGGCAAATGTTATAATCAAGTGGAAGGGTATGATTTTGATGAAACTTTTAGTCCTGTTGTGAAAAAGTCAACCATTCGAATCATTTCTTCACTAGCTGCTCAATATAAATGGACCATGCATCAAATGGATGTCAAGAATGCTTTTCTCCATGGGAGTTTGCGAGAAGATGTCTACATGTCTCAATCAGCTGGATTTGTTGACAAAACTTGTTCAGATCATGTCTGTTTTTTAAAGAAAAATCTTTATGGCCTAAAACAAGCACCTCGAGCGTGGTATGATAGATTTGCCTCTCATTTACTAACACTTGGTTTTGCAGTATCTAATGCAGATTCTCCTCTCTTTGTGTGCTCTATTGGTTCTTCTATCACTTATTTATTGTTATATGTTGATGATATAATCATCACTGGACCTGACCCGTGCTACATAGGAACTCTAAAAACTGACCTTGCTGCCGAATTTCTGATTTCTGACCTGGGACAACTAATGTATTTTTTGGGTTTGGAAATAAAGTACCTCTCTAACGGTATATTTGTAAATCAAGCTAAGTACTTATCTGATTTATTAGCCACTTCTGGAATGAATGTCGCTAAAGCATGCCTCACACCAATGTCCACCATTATTGACCTTCATGCTTTTGCTCCTTTTTACTCGGACATGACTAATTATCGGCGACTCGTTGGCTCTCTCCAATACTTAACATTCACACGCCCAGATATTGCATTTTCCGTCAACCGAGTTAGTCAATTTATGAAAGTCCAACCGTTATACACTTTTCGGCTGTCAAACGAATATTGCGCTACCTTGTTGGAACTCTACATTTGGGAATCTCCTTTCAGCACGGTGACTCATCTTTGCAAACTTATTGTGATGCAAACTGGGCTGGTGACTCAGTCGATCGTCGTTCCATCACTGGTTATGTTGTTCTCCTCAGTCGTAACCCCATATCTTGGTCTGCTAAGAAACAACCATCTGTGTCTCGCTCCTCAACTGAGGCTGAGTATCGGGCTTTAGCAAACACTACCTCTGATGTCTATTGGCTACGCCAACTCTTATGTGATCTTCGTATATCTCTTCATGTTCCTCCAATACTATGGTGTGATAATATCTTTGTCATCTCTTTGACTAGCAACCCCGTGTTTCATGCTCGCACCAAACACATTGAGATTGACTACCACTTTGTGCGTGAAAAATTCGTACGCAAAGACATTGTTGTACGATATGTTTCCTCCAAGGATCAGCTAGTTGAAATGTTCACCAAGGCATTATCCTCTCATTCCTTTCAACTTTGTACGACCAAACTCATGACTCAACCTCCGTCTTGAGTTTGAGGGGGTATGTTAGAAATTATATTAGGAATATCTTTTGAACTATTTTTTATTTATTTTACAACAACCTTGTAACTATAATTAGTATTTTTATTTATTTACAACAACCTTGTAACCATACTTAGTTTACAATTTGTTTTGATATTCATGTATTCTTGTAACCCAACCATTATAAATAGTTGTTGTAAACGATTGAGAAATGCACAAAAAGATATATTTTCTTCTCTGTTTTGTCTTACTATGCATCCAAGATGTGATATGCTTGATAGGAAAACTATGCCTTAATGCTTTTGAAACCCAAAGACACGTATTCACACAATGCTTGTTTTTTTTTTTTTTTTTTTTTTTTTTGATTCTCCATATTTTTTGGACAGTGGATCAAACTTACAAACTAGATTATTTCCAAGGAGCTAGATATTGGTTTGAGCAACACAAAATCCCTCATCCTTAACAACCTATTTGAAGCTTTTTTTTTTTTTTTTTCAATTGAAGGAGAGGAACGCTCAAATTTTTAATGATCGTCATTATTGAAAAGGTGTTTTATGGGATGATATGTTGTTTTTTGTATAAAAAAAATCTTATTTGATCAAAGATTATAATGCTTCTTCTATTATTTTAAATTGATGAAGTTTCCTCACTCTCCCTCATATATGTAACTCTTGTATGTTCATTGCATACCCATTCAATATAGTATCTATTCTAAAAAACCTTCAATCCGATGAGATAAGTGAGCCAAAAAAATCTATGTTAAAAGTTCATCACTAGCCCAAATGGAGTTTAGCCCACTTAGAGTAGAAGTCTATTATCTAGAAGTTTCTTGGTAAATTGTAGAAGTGTTTAGAATTTTAGATTTATGTGGACATTTAAAGAATGTTCTAGAATGCGCAAAATATTTAGATATTTTTAGGATCACTCTAGAAAATGTGGGAGAAAATATCTAGATAGTTTTAGGAACACTCTAAAAAAATGTGTATTGTCTAGCCTATAAATACTCCTCCACCCCCCATCATATTTTGTATCCAAGGAAAAGCAAGTGTTGTAGTGTCCTACAAGGTGTCTTCAAAGAGTCCTGTGATTTTTTTGTGTAAGTTCTAAACACTTGTCTTGTAATTTCTTCTTAAGTGGTCTTAATAATAGTATTGGTGTTACCCCAAAGAGTCGTATTCAACAATTTGGTATCAGAGCCAATCGTGATAGGTTGTCGGATCTCTTGAAATTCTTAGTATGCTATGTGGTTCCAGCTCTAATTGATCTTCCACATCATAAACGATTTCTTGAGATTGTTAGTGTGTGAGTTTCTTCGTGTCGTGAGTAGTCTGCGACTCTGCAAGTTTTATGTGGAAAACTAGCTTGTTTAGTATTACTGAGGTACTGCCAACACGATGGGTGATCTCCAAGTCGTCGGAGGAATCAAGAAACTCAACAACAACAACAACAACTACAACACGTGGGCAACATGCATGATGTCCTACTTACAAGGAAAAGTCCTTTGAGAGGTCGTTGGCGGGAGCGAAACTACGCCGCTAGAGGAGGATGCTAATGGCGCCTTGCGGAAATAGAAAATCAAAGCAGCCAAAGCAATGTTTGCCTTGAAGACCACCGTCGAAGAAGAGATGTTGGAGCACATTTGAGACAACAAAACACCGAAAGAAGCATGGGACACTGATCGCGTTAAGGTTGGTTCGCAAAATGCGAATATTATAAATGATTTGCAGCGATTTGCAAAGGCAAGTATACCTT
>JBBMEF010036766.1:0-14812 GCA_037832685.1 Sicyos baderoa | reverse complement strand
CTCCCCCTCTAATTTGCAATAAAAAAAGAGATATATATATATATATATATATATATATATATATATATATATATTAACTATTTTAACTTATTGATTTTTATACCAACAAAAACAATAATTTAATTTCAAATCTCTAACTCCAATTATGATTAAACTAGCAAAAAAAAAATTAAACAAAAGTTTTTAAAATAATTGTTTTCACGATTTTCAAATTAATCATCAATATTAACCTTTTATCTATCACCATGTCCATAAAATAAAAACCTCAACCATTTTGAATCGTAATCCATCTAGATGTTCATAAGATTAAAATCTTGATATCAACATTTTAAATGGTACAAAGAAAAAAAAAAAACTCACAAAATAATTACTTCCTTAGTATCAGGTGGAATCAGGACCAATAAGAGAAGTCATGGACTTGAAGGTTCACTTTGCTTGAATTTTTTTTCTTCCAAACTAATAGAAATGTAAGAGCCTTTTTTTTAAGTATATATATTGGAGAGGAGGACAAATATCGATCTCCCGTCTCGAATTTGTCACTGTGGAGTTGAAATGTGAGAGCATTTTAAAAGGTCTTGTACATGCCAGTCACTACTATTTTTACATCAGTACACAACCAAACAAGATAACTTATAAACTACTGAATTAATTATTGTAACTTAAGAACTGCTGAATGTAATGTAATCAAACATTCAAAAGTGAGTGACTTGTTCAAGTTTTCTAGCCTGGAAAAACTTGTAGCGTCCTTTGGCATTTGATTCAATTTCTTCACTCTTTCTTTTAGATGAGGTGATACCAACATTGCTTAGTCTTAATTGTTTTTTGCCACTTCCAGCTGTAGGCTCATCTTCATCCACCTTGTCTGATTCCCTATAAATCAAGAATAAAAAAAAGGCAGAAACAGCATTGTGATTATATAATCAATTTTCATTTTTGGTCCCTAAGGTTTGGGTTAGGTTGCATTTAGGTTCTTTGAGTTTTCAAAACCAGCAATTTTACCATAAGGTTTGCATTTGACAGCCTCTTTTTGTCTCTCCGTCCCTTTTTCTACTATGTTTTTTTAGTTCAACTACAATGGGAAGAAGGGGAATTCGAACAGAGAACCTTTTGATCATGAGAATACACTGATGCCACTGAACTACTGCTCTAGTTAACATTAATTTCTCCATTAATTACTAACGAAAAGCTGACATGATACCCTTTTTTTAATATTTGAGAGTTTAGGCCAGTTTAGGGCCACCTCAACTATTTTCTTATGACAACTAACAATCTTGTGACTTTACTACATTTGGTTGTATAACTCAGAAAATCAATTCCTAGCCTATTTAATAATTAAACTTAACAACCCCTTTAGTCTTAATTATTTTAATTTTTTCTTTCTCCCTCTCCTCCTTCCATCATCTTCCTTCACCATCAATGGCAGCCACCGTGGGGAACAACAAATCTTACAAGGAAGAGTAAAAAGAACTAACCATGATACTTCGACCATGTCTTTGAAATAAGGAGTGCAGGTACCCCAACTGAAGCGGACCAATGAGGGGAACCCAAATACACAGTGCTTGTGATCTGCTAACCAACTTTTAGTAGTTGGATCTACATGAAATCATAAAAGCATTATTGATTATACCCTGTGCAGCGAAAACGTTATTATAGTGTGCTGCAAGTAATATTTAGAGGGTGAAATCAACCTCCAGGGTATCCAGAACCAAAGTTTCTGTGCATGTTTTCAGCTGTCTCCTCCAATGACCACTCCCGTAACGCGCGATCTCTTGTGACCTACAAGTCAAATTGATGGATTTAAGTGTAGGAAACCATGGGAATGCCAGATCTGATAGGGAGGTATTAGTATTACCTTTGCTACTATGCTTGCTCCACTGACAACAGGATATAAACTATCAGCCTTCTTTGCAACTACAAATTTTACACTGGGAAACTTTTCAGATAATTTGATTCTGTACTTCTCAGGATCTCCAACAGTATCGACATAAACCTGAAAATAAATGCAAGAGATTAATCTGAAAATGTTCATGAGGTACCCTGAGGTAAGGATGAATGTATGGAGTCTGGATGAAGAATCGGCAGAACAAATCGAAATCTGCAAATGACTTTCCTTGCTCTCTCTTCTTCAAATGATAAAATAGAATCATAACCCTAAGATAACTCGAAGTTACCAAAGGCCATTCATTGGACTTCCCTTGTTAGTTTCATTTTTCTGCTTTCTTTCTCTCCCATTGGGAGATTGTTTTTTTTTTTTTTTTGTAACCGAAAACCAATGATTCGCCTCACTACATATCTAGGGAACCTGCACCCGTCCCAAGGTGCGGACTCCGAAGACAACAAGGGATTTTACAATTAAGCTCTGTCGTGAATTTTGAACTTGTAACTTCCAAAGGAACATACCATGGAGACTTCAAGCCTCAACCAACAAGGTTGTCCCTTGAGACCATTTGGTGATTGTACTCTTAACAACTTTTTGTTTCTTTCCATCAATCAATGAAAGGGGGTTCTTGCTCATTAAGAAAATGCTATTAAGATGCTACAATTGCATGAATTATGAATGCAACAAACCAGGGAGAAATTTACCTCAGTTAAAAGAACTCCCATGCCTAGAACCTTGGTGACAAGACCCATAGCAGAGTCATGTGATATTTCATTTAGGTTTATCTTAACTCTGTTCACCAATAAAGACAAAAACTTCAGACTTAAACAAGTAATATTTCTAGATAAAGCAGGCAGGGGAAAAAATTTAAGCCCTTCAAGCCAGTCACCCTTTGATGTGCATAAATGAACTAGAATAGAAGGGTGAGGGAAAGCATCATTATCCAAGTAAAGTTCCAGTCTTTTGCTGGCTTTCTAACTAAGCTTTTTTCGTTCCATATGTTAAAAGAAGATATTAAAAATTAAGTTTACCCTAACTAATCAACTCAAGAATTTTAGTCAATAAGTGATTCAACATAAAATCAATATAGGTACTGATATCTAAGTTTCAAGGTCTAGGTAGTTGGCCACCATGGATAGTTCTATCCTCTCCATTCCATATGATAGTTCTATCTATGTGTTGTCCTACTAATACCCAAGTCCAAACATATTTGAATTTTTCTTCTTTTGATATATGTGACTGTACGGAACAGTTTTCGCGCACCTCAACTAATGTCACGGGACATACCGCCTGACCCTATAACATTTGGATGCCAAGAAAACTCATAGAAAATTAATTCCTAGGTAGGTGGCCATCATGGATTGAACCCATCACCTTAAGCACCGGAAAACCCTCTTTTACCAATCGGGTCACTCCATGATGGTTCAAACATATGTGAATCAATAAGGGGATTATGTAATTTAATCTATCTCAACCTATCAATTTAAGCTTTTGGGTTGAATGATAATTTTAACATGGTATTAGAGCCTATTAAACTTAATTTTTTTGGGTTGATCGATAATTTAACATAATTCAACAAAAAAAATATATAAGGCAAATGAAAGATTAGCTACAGACTTATTTAGCATTTTGGATGAAAGCTCCCGAGGATCAATGACATCAACAGCCCATCCAATAGATCCATTAGACTTCAAATCATCAAACAACTCCTCCCTCTTCTCCTCTTTCAATGTTTTAGAATCTACATTCAAAACATCAAAAGTTAAAAAGAAAACCAATCGAAACAGGCAAATGAAGAAAAACAATCAACCTGCAAAATTCAAAGACGAAAGTTGTTCCAAATAGGAAGCAGCGCAGTACAAGCATCCATACACCATAGGCCCTGAGATTAAAAATTTCAGAAATAAAAAATCATAGATCTCGAAATATGATGGTGGGAGCGAAAATGAAGATGCGGAAATGGAAGGGGAAAGGAAAACCTAGAACGGGGCCTCGACCAGCTTCATCGATTCCCATTACGCAAGGCTGTGAAGCCCATTTGGGGAGTGGATCTTGCGAACACATTACTGGTTTCTTGTAGCTGCGTGCGTCACTGTGTGTATTACCCAATCTCTCTTTCGCCACTTTACTTCAGCGTTTCGATTTTCTTCTTTTTCGTCGTTCCCGCCATGGATGCTGCCGTGGGTGTTTTTATTGTTTTTTTTTTCACGCTAATTAAAAGTAGTAGTATTTGAGTATAGATTGGGAGGAGCGGGACCGATTTTCGGACTCGAACTCAAACTTGTGACCATGTTTAAATGAATTAACAAACCAACTGCATAGCTAATACTTGGTAACAAAATGCTAATTAATATGATAAGTAAATTAATTAAAAAATTTAATATATTAACTAGGTGATTATTTTAATTTTGGTGTGCATTTATTTATTTTATAAAATAAGTAAAAAGAAAGGGAAACTGAAAAAAAAAAACTAAGATTAAAATTAAATATCGTTGAATTATTGGATAAGAATATTTTATTTTGAAATATAAAGATGAAATCTCAAAAAAAAAAAGTGTAGGGACTATTTTTTTCTTCATATTATTATATATTCAAGTAAACTATTGTAATTTTAGAGAATGATTAAGAGAAAAGAGTTGGTTATCATAATTGAACTTATGTCCCTAAAGTCACCAAGACACTTTAAATGTGTACTCTCTTTAAAATCCCAAATTTAAAATTATATTACATGATTTGATGGCTGTGTTTCCACTCCTCCAATGTATCTAGTGCAAAACTCCCATTCAATCATACAAAATATAAAAAATAAAGTACATTTTAGACACAATTAGATTATTGTAAACCTAAGATTTTTTTCATGACCTATGTTCATTTTAACCTAAGATAAATAAACCCATCAAAGGACTTGTTTATTTCAAATCTGCTTTAGATTTAAAACAAGAGTTCTCAGTTCATGAGTAACTTCATAAGGCAAGTGGAGAATATAAAAATGGTTAGCAATGAAGCAAGTGAAAATTACAAAAAATGGCAGCATCATCATTAATGTTACATATTCAAAAACCAAGCCAAACAAGGTTTACTATCATAAACACTTTCTTTGCTGAAACTAGACAAACACCAATGAGAAACTTGTTAGAATACAAAGGAACTTCACAATCTTATTTGCAGAAACTGGAAGGAAAATATAATTACGCATTTGTGTATATCAATATCAGATTTGCAATAAATACCAACCATCATCAGAAAAGAAGTGTACACAACAGTGGAGCAAATCCATATAACCAATCATCCACACAACTCTAAACTCCAAATGTAAAAGTTAACTCGAAATCTAAATCTTATCGATATCTTCGTCCTCAAACTCAAGGTAGTCATCAGCGCCACCATCATCCTCGTCATCAATACCACCAGCAATACCCTCGTTGAGGCGCGTGTTCTCAGGAAGTTCACCATATGCCTTCAACAGCCTTGCTTCATCAGGCATATACTTGAGGATGACATCAGCTTTGTCATCCTGGTAGTCGCGAAGACCCACGAGAATTATATCGCCTGCTGCAATCCAAACCTTTTTGTGCATCTTCCCCCGGATATGGCAAAGACGCTTTGTTCCGTCTATGCACATAGCCTCACACCGGCCATTCCCCAACATTCTGAGAACTTGGGCATACTCCTGACCGTCTTCCTTGAAAACCAGCTCACGCTTCTCATCATCTGCTTCGTTCTTTCCTCTCTTCCTGTTCTTTCCTCCCTTTCCCTTGTTCTTCGGCATGTTTGCTGTTCTGTAGTATATTTGAAATGCAATATGAGCAATTGCAATACCACCAATATACAGAGTCACAATTCGTGCCATTAGGAGTATAAAAGGTTAAAGGTAAGACTCCAACTTAGCTTGCTTATATAATTAGGATTTAGATTATACAAACCATAGTCTTGACTATACAAGAATACAACGATACAACTTGCTTGGCCTAAAAATAACTACAGTCTACAACTTATATCTTTTTTTTTTATAGGAAACGAAAATTTTCATTGATGTGTGAAAACTACAAAAGGTCTATCGAAACAGTCTACAACTTGTATCTAGTTAAATAAAACAGAAAGTAGGCAAAACAGAACACAAAAAATTGCACCGAACGTGCAAACAGAGTTTACAAGAACAGACAAGGCATATGTTTATCATATGAAGTTAGGCATCCTCAATAACTAGCTAAGCTACTACAACACAAGGTGCAAAATTCATGTACCGATGCCGCAAGTACACAATATCATCCAAATTAAACACATGAAGTACATAATCATGATAAATATGAATGTTCAAACACTAAAGAAGCAGAGAAAGAAAAAATAAATTTCCTAACATGGGCTGCAAAGAATCATCTCGTAATTTGAATGTTCAATAAATAATTAGAAACTGGTGCATCATTTTTCATGTTCATGATCAAGGTTGCTAACTCGTGAAATCTAATTTTATTGTAAGACATAATTTCAAAACAAATTTCACAAAAGTTCAAATTTCAAAATATCCAAAAAGAAAACAATAATTAGTAACGCAACAAACACCTAAACACCTTTATCTCTTCCGTAGGATTATTACTTTCTATGAATCATGATTACTTTCCATCTAGATTTCAAACCCTAAGGTGAATCATTAGACACAAAAAAATCAAAAATTCCTAAAATGTAACATCGAATAAAAAGAATCAGATCCTAGCCATAAAAAAAACATCACAGCGCTTAAGAAGATTTGAATTACATGAAATTTCGAAAACGTGTGAAACTCGGATCGTTTCGATCACAATCGCAAAACGAAGGCAGCCATCATCATCATCATCATATGCTGTAAGAGATCACGTCGGAGAAAAGAAAAAAAAGTTGTGAAGTTACGTACCGAAGTGATGAAGAAGCTGCAAAGCCAAGAATCGAACGGGAAAGACGGTCAAAAGAAGGAAGGAAAAGGAGAGGGGAAAAACCCTAGCCCCTTATACAAAGAGCGAGAGAGAAAAGAGACGGTCCAATCGTACGCGTTTTTTCCTAAATTACCCCTCCTTCTCTTTTAAATTACAAATCTACCCTTCGTTTTTACTTAATTATTATTTTTTAATTAAAATACTATATATATTAATCGATTAAAACACTATTAATATTAGCTAAGAGTTATCTCCAAAAAAAAATAATAATAATAAAATAGCTAAGATTGGGTAAGATATTACAACAAGCTTGTTTAGTTGTTAAAAATAAATTAATAGTAGCTAAAGATGATTTAAAAAATAAAGAGAATTTAACAGCACAATTTCTAAAATAATTCATTTATAATATTTTAATTTTTATCACTTATAACTCAATTCGAATCTATCATTAATAGAAAAAAAATCTAATAGAACTGTATTATAAATGTAAATAATTTATTCTTTCTTCTTATAGATGCAAAATCCTCAAAAATAAATCTATAGTTACGTTGCAAATTTTAATTCTTTAATTTTAATCGATAAGTTACAAACAAAAAGGAAAATAAATAAACTAATTAAGTTTCGTTAGATAATAAAAAAGAGAAAATAAATAAATACAAAATATAAAATATAAAATATAAAATAAAACTAATAAGAAACGAATTATCACTTTCATTTATCTTTTTAAGTTTTGGGCTAATATCTTCCAACTAAATCCTACTCCGGTTAGAATTCCTAAAGTAATAACCAAACTCACTTTGTCTCTTATAAAACATTGAATCATATTCTTTTTCAAATCACTTCAATCTAACGTTCATATTAAATTAAATTGTTCGATCATGGAGATGAGCAACAACTTCCAATCTTCTTGGTTCGATGCGTCGAATATTCCACATCCCGATCCGAATCTCCCCACACCAACGGTTAACCCGAACGAGATGCCCCAACTCGATCAAGTACTTGATCCAGTCCTTGCACGTTCCATTCTAAGGGACGATATGGAACTTCATGAGGAATTGAAGGCATTGTTATGGCCTCTAAAATCGAAAGCTTATTTAAATTATTTTATGCTTACACCGTCCATTATTCTAAATCCTAACCCGATCCCAACTCCAAGTCCTGATCCGAATCCAGCTCCAATGAGGTTTATCGAGATGCCTCGATTGGATCCGACCGAGAATGCGGTGTTTGGGAAGTCGGGGATCATGACAATGCCCTCGCCCTCACTTGAGCTTGCTCCAATGAGGCGTATCGAGATGCCTATATTCGGTTCGACCGAACAAGTAGTGTTTGAGCAGCCACGCATGACAATGCCTCCGCCCCCGTTCCCGCCACAAAATCAACCTAACGAGACTGCGATTAACCGCACGGGTCTTCTTTCCGACATCGTCAATTCTTGCTCCAATAATGAAATGCATCTCGTGGCGGCGTCTTCACCGAATATCCGGCTGTCGAGCAATGGAGTTGTAGCTGCAACTCAAGGCGGAGGAAACTCATCAAACAGAAGGAGTACATGGAGTCATCACGAGCACAAGTAATGTAAGTGTACTACTTTTTTTTTTTTTTTAATATTATTTTGCCTACCATCAATGGAAAAAATTAAGTGTTTTAGGCTAAATTTGATTAACTCAATATTTTTAAACATTAATTCATCTAAATGATTTTTTATAGTTAAAATATCATTGTGGTCCTCAAATTCGAAGTTTAGTTATATCTAATAATGATTATGAGTTTGAATTGTCCAATCTCAAATTATTGTAATCTAAAAAAAAAAATTGTTTTACTTTTTTTTTTTGAAACAAAAATTTGTTTTACTTTACTTCCTACCTTTTTAAATAATAAATTTAAATTTCTATATTTGAAAGTGGTCCTATAATAAATATAAAGTTAATATAATATAAATAGAATATAAACCTATTTTAAAATGCATACATAAAGACGATAGTTTTTTTAATTAAAAATTAACAAATTTTTTCTAAAAAATACAAATTTTCCCTTATTTTTAAAATTAAAATTTGAAAATAATTCAAAAATTTATATTAAATGAAACAAAATTTAAAGTTTAAGGAATAAACAAAATTTAAAGTTTGAGTTCATGAAGTTATACATATAATTGTATGCAAGTATTTTAGATTTTTTTTTTTTTTTAATTTATTTAATTGGTGATTTTGTGGTGCAGGCTACTTTTAGTAGGGATGGAGATATATGGGAAGGGTGAACGGAAGAAGATTGCAAATAATGTAGTGATTACAAAAACATATAAACAAGGGGTTAGCCATGCTCAAAAATACTTCGAGCGCAAGGAAAAGAAGTCGAAGAGAGCGAGCATTCATGATATCGATACAGTCGATCGCAGGTTATTACCGCAGGTTCGTGCTCGACTAGGACTAAAACCTATTCCTAGCCTGTGACCACAGATATGAAGAAAGCTTCAGTTCATAGACTACCATTATAAAAAAAAGAGTTTTGAGTTCATATGATGTATTATAGAAAAGAACAAGTTTTTGTTTTAATTGAGAGTTCTTTTTTTGTTTTTTTTTAAAGCTGTGTTTACATTTTCTCAATGTTGCAATTTGCCATTCTTCACTTTTCCTAGTTCCTAACAAATTTCCATATAATTAATTTCTTCCTCCAAATACTCTTAAACAATAATTATTCTCAATCCTAATATTCATAAATCATAATTATCCTCATATTTCTCCTTTACCCTCAGCAAAATGGAGATATTTTAAAACATATTTAAAATATAGAGATTAAAAACTAATAATAATAAAAAAAAAAAAAAAAAGTACTTCTAGTGATCTATGTTATAATATTGGTGGGTGTCTTTTACCGTGATAGTACTTCCCATAAAATACTTAATACATATTTTCCATCATTTATGAGGATAATAATGTGTCACGCTTTATATATATAATTTCTCTTTTATTAATCAAATCATCATTTATATATATATTTTTTAATATTCATGTGACACATTATTGTGCTCATAATATACATTCGATAATATAAATTTTAATTTCAAAATAATTTGGGAAGGAGATCATTTATAATTAAGACAAGACTTGAATGTATGAAAATAATAGAAGTTTATCTTTTTGATTAAAAAAATAAAATAAAGGAAAATTGTGAATGATACATACAATAATTATAAGCTAAGTAAATTTATATATTTAAAGTAGTTAAAAGAATTTATATTTAAAGTAAGTCTATAAATATTATCTCCCTATATATTTATTTAGGGCCCGTTTGGTAACGTTCTCGTTTCATGTTTCTTGTTTCTGTTTCTCATTTTTTGAGAAACAGACTTGTTTTCCGTTTCCTGTTTCTTGTGGAGTCAGATGCTTATAATGTTATCCGGGCGATTGTTGATGACTCTTTAGATTTTTCTGAATTCAACAATACCATTGCTAAGATTAGGCATTTAGTAGACTCTTTAGGTATTATGAGTCTTGGTCATTGTAATAGGCTTAGTAACAAGGTGGCTACTTGCTAGCTAAGCACAATTCAGTTGACTATTTTTGTTGGAAGGCCTCATTTCTCTCTTTTGAGAATGAGCATATTTTTTGGAGGGGGAATCTCCCTCTGACATTGGTTCCGCTTTGGATTCGGATTGTATTGGCTTGGGTTGTGTTTAATGAGGTTTGTTTGTTTTCAAAAAAAAAAAAAAAAAAACAATGAAATCTAAAACACAAATGAAAACATCGCTACCATTTTTAGGAAATTGCTCCACATTTTTTTTCTCCATCTTCTTCAAATACTATTCATTCATATGCTCTTAGTTTGTATTAGTTTAGTTTTTTTCTTTTCTTTTTTCTTCCAGATTTATAGTTGACAATTCTAAGGTCTAATTTGAATGTTTTACGTATCTCCAATAATATTGGAGTTGGATTCAAGGCAATGGTACTCAAAAGATCCATAATCACCGTGGAGCTTTGTTTAAAGATAAGAATAATAATAATAAAAAAAAACTACAATCCATAGTTGAGTCTTCGGAATTATTATTAATACATTTTTTTTTTTTTTTTTGTGATGCTTTCATGAATAATAAACAAAGGAAAACAAAAGAAATATGGATGTCAAAATTTTAGAAAAATAAATCAAATATCACAAAAACTCATCGAAGCAAAACGAATGGTTTGAATCAAGTGAAACTGATGAATTTCAATCAAGTGTTCGAAGAAAATTAAGTTCTTCCTCTAAGAACTAAGTCATGATGCTATCAGTTGTATCAACGATGTCGTACAAAAACGACATCCTCGCTTATCCATCTCTCCAGAGTGGTGTGCTATTTGCTGCATGCAACAAGAGACTAAAGATACTTGAATGAAATTTGCCAACAAAGAGGGGCTTTCCCCCACAAAACATAGGGTTAGCATTGAATCATAAAATTAAAACCAATTAGATTCAGTTATTTTTACTAATGAATTACCAACAATGTAGTGAAAGATTTGTCCAAAAATATGTTTAGAGAACATTGATATACATCACTAACAAGGCTCATTCTATACAACAATGGCCAATTGAAGTCCCCTAAGATCTATTGACACTTAGTGAAAGAAACCATACTGGAAACCCTAAATCTGTAATCCTAATCCATTATGGAGGTGCCAAAAAGATACAAAATCATAACTTGGGAAGAAATGAGTGACTAATAAGATGTTTGAGTTCATACAAAAAGACGATCATAGCTTTTTGGGGGATCTTGAACGCTTCAATTTGGGAGATGGGGTTGAAGACTCCTTGAATGCGGACGGGCACAAGTCGGTAACACTGCAATTTCCACATTTGGGTCTAAGTGGGGTGCAAATAGTCTGTCCAAATCCAACCTATTTCATATGCCAACAATTTAAATAATGAATGGAGATACAATAAGAAATGAGAGAATTATAGGGGAGGATGTTTCTTAAACTAGATTTTTAACAGTCCAATAAGATTAAGATCATAGGAAGCAAAAGGGCATGAGAAATGTAGGAATGCAAGCCAAAAACGAAAAGACTAACAAGTACCAATCAAACCGATTCCGCCAATTGAGTATTTTATAGTATAAATAAAAAAATAATCAGTCAGTTCGGTTTTGATAGGTTTTTCTAAGTTGTTGATTCAGTTTTCTAAAATTGGAGAAAACAATAGTTTTCATTTTTCTCCTTTTATGAGTTCATGTCAGTTCGAGATAGAGAGGTTAGATCCCCTCACCACTAGGTCGAGTGTACATTCCAATTACTACTAAGCTAAACTCACTTTCGCCTTTGGCTTTCGTTTTTCTTAAACAGATACATAAGTTTGACATCAGTTTTGGCCAAAACAGGATCTGAACTTGACCTATGTGCCTACACTTCTAGCTAAAGAGAATATTTCTCTTTCACATCACTAGTTTATATGGTGGATGATCAGAGGCAAGCAAGTTATTGACCCTTGTTTTACCAATATATATATAGATATATATATTTTGAGGAACTTGTTTTACCAATGTTAGTAATGCATAAAATTAACAATATATCTGCAATTTTGTTTGCACTTGGAAATAATTTTCTTACGAGATTGCACTTTGGGATTAAAAGCAGCACAATGATAACCAATTTGTAATGCACAGTTTATGAATACAGAGGGATAAGCAAATGCACAACTATGACAGTTCAACAGTCTAAGAAAATCGATGTTTATGAGCAATATGCGGTACTGTGTTTAACCAAGTACGTTTATAAGGAAATAATGCGATCAAATTCATGGTACCATGGTACCCAAGGCTGCAACTACTTGTGAATATTACATACCAGTAGAGGATTAATTGGAACCCATTCTTCCTTCGGCAGCCACATTTCTAATGCCACTCGAGTTTGTTCAGGAGTAGATGTTTTCTAGCAAAGGAAAAAAAAAGAAGCAATTATTATAGCAAAGGAAAAAAAAAAGAGAGAATGTAGTGAAGGTAAGGATCAAGATACGGATGTCGATGCGATGTCCATATCATGATGTTTTTGTTATAATTCCTGCTACCGGTAACAGATTTAGCAACATTAGCAGAATTTTTTTAGTTTGTCTTGGTGTATCTGATGGTTATTTTTCTTCTTATAGAGTTATAGTTATGCTTCGCTTTACATAATTGGCAAAGCTTCTTGTAAATCAGATTCCGTCCATGTTAAAACAAGTGGAGTCATGTACACATTCCACACTTACCTGTTTTGAGCCGTTACCAGACACCCATCCAAGTCGATTGCAAATGCGATGCACGTGAGTATCTACACATATCCCCTGAACATCGTTCCACGCCATAATCATGATCTAAATGCCACGTATGAAACGAGATGAGGAGTCATGAGAAGCATATCCAGATAAATTTGTTCGTCTCTAATAATTAACAATCTGTCATACCAAATGTGCAATCTTAGGACCTATCCCAGGTAGTAAAAGTAGCTCCTCCAATGTTCTAGGTATGTCACCACCATACTTCATAAGACATATTTTTGCAATCTTCTTCAAATTCCTAGCCTTTGTAGAATAAAATCCAACCTGCAAAGTGGATACAAACAAACTCTAAATTTATTGACAGAAAATGGAACTTTTCTTGAGGGAAGAAGTGCCCCAGCAAGAAAAGAACAGCCAAACAAATATAATTTGTCAATAATTTGTGCAATTGCTCAATAATTTCCAAGAAAATATACCGGGTAAATCAAGCTTTTAATGGTTTCTTCATCAGCTTTGTCCATGGCATCAGCAGCAAGAAGACCACTTTCTTGGAGACGCAATGCTGCTCCTGCACCCCTGAAAAATCTTTTGTCAATCAAAGAAAATATTAAGAGAGAGGCAGAGCTTAATATCTCTGGGAAACAACAACTAATGTACTGCCCCGGGACCTACAAGTTTGCCTTTAAAATAGTTTACGAGATTCTAATCTTATTTCATGAAGTTGAAAACTTATATATCTGAGATTCGTGTTGCTTCTTGATAGAATTTCCTGCACCCAACAGACTTACTCATCCAAGGAGTCAGTAGACAGCTTGAGGCGTCAACTTGTACGGTCAGTGATGGTAGTGCAAAGGTAGTTGGTCAGTCACTGGGCTCATGGGCTGTATCAATTGGCTGTTGGTTTCCGGTAGTTAGTTCGGGAAATTAGTAACAAGAGAAGTAGTCGGAATTGTAAAGAAGAAGAGACAGGACAGGACCTCTTTAAGGCAGTAGTTTCATGAAATACTAGTTCTTTCTGATCCCATCACTTCTCAAAAGGCATTTATTTTACAATGGAGTGATATGAAACTTTGAAGGCAAGACTCTACTGTTATGCCATTTATTTTACAATGGAGTGATATGAAACTTTGAAGGCAAGACTCTACTGTTATGCCGCCCCGATATAGAATAAGTTAACCAAGAAAACTGAAATTCAACATTCTTTATCAACCAATAAATTCACAGTACAAGAACTTGCCATGAGTCACGTGGTCTTTGGTTTGGCTTGAGAGAAGAGAAGATGCCAAGACAGCAAATCTTCTTTCCTAATAAAAATAAAGTAAAATCAGTAATTATAAGTTTATATATTTCTGCAAGTACCAAGGGATGAAAGGTAGAAGACAAAAGGTCGTGCTCTAAAAAAAGTACAAACTTGAGATGATAATAGACCTTGAAAAGAAGTAAACAACCATGTAAGTTAAAACTAGGGCGTCGATTTGAAATTGGGATTTTACCTTGGGAGGAAGAGTACTACCAGCTTGCCCACATCCCATGGTATCTACCGGAGCTTCTTCAGAGGATCTCATTTCACGAATTCCTTCAAGGACTTTTTTCCAATTCACAGGTGGTTTACCTATATCATAATTCAGTTTTTTAATAGGAAACAAAAAATCCAATTGATAAATACAAATACAAATACGAAAACGAAAACCCCTAAATGGTCAAAGATTTGTGACTAGCTTTGTTTATGTTGAAAGTTAGGAAGATTTTGTAAATATATTTATTATTTTGTTAGGTTTGTTATTTTGTTATTTAGGTTAGTTTT
>JBBMEF010036745.1:0-14815 GCA_037832685.1 Sicyos baderoa | reverse complement strand
CCCGATGATCGATCTTCTAATTCGCTTTCGCAAGGGTTAAGGAACTGCGAACTCTGTTTTATCTCATACATAACAAATGTTAAATAATTCTATTTTTGTAGAAATTATCCTTCCTTACTCAGAAAACTATAAGGTGGGAAAGTTCGCAAACTTGTCTTGTTTAGAGCGAACTTTAACGTTTTTCCTATGTATTTTTCTAAGTTATTCTATGTTTTCGCTGTTCTAAATTCACTCGCGTAAGCGAGTTATCAGTAACCTATAACACTATAGGGCGTAAAGATTTTCTAACAATTATGAAAGCAAATTAAACATCATTCATTCATTGTTTAAAAGCAAAAAATATATTTTCAAGTGAAAATGTCTATCCAAACAACATGCATTTGTACAAATCCCTAATTATTTGAACACATGAATCAAAATCAACACAAATAACACAATGACCTTTCTCTTAGGACTTTTGTCGAACACCTTGTTAGCCAAAACACTAATAAAAGTAAAAACATAAACAATCAACTAACCAATCTAACTTGGCACTCTAGCTTGGAAACCAACCATACATTTAAGAATAAATAAGATAAAAATGGTTACCCAATGCCTCAATGCTGAAGAAAATGTCGAAATGTACATTCTAAGCTTGAAAGAGAAGAGGGTTTGCGGTGGGTTAGTCTGGCGGCGCTGGCGTCGGTGAGCAAGGAGTTCTGGTGAGCAAGGATTTTAGTGAGCACGGGTGATTTCGGTGAGAATGGGGTTTCTGTATTGTGTGGGAGAGAAAAATGAAATGGCGGGCATTGCCCGCCATTAATAGTGTAGTATCAATGGCGGGCAATGCCCGTCATTAATAATTATTCATTCCGTGCGTTAAAAACCGCCATTAATTCTCCGTATTTTTGAAACCCAAATTTCAAGATCTCCATTGATTCCCGATTTTCTACTAGTGGAATATGGTGTCTTTTGTATATGGTGTGTGTATGGATGAAATCAAATTATGAATAAAATATTATGGACAAAAATTTGTGGATTTTGACTTATTTGTGCATATCAACAATTTGATTGATTAAATTAATATTATATTATGAGCAAATATAAGTAGGTAAGAGGAGGCAGATGAAAAAGGAAGGCTTTTTGTTGTGCGTTTTATCTCCAAACCTCAAAGCCAATGCATTCGTAAGCATTGGCACCAAACCACACGCTACTTTCCCCCACTTGCGCTCCTCTCTTATCTCCATTTCAAAAAGCTTACAACATTCTTAATCCATAAGTTTAAATCGCGATATTTATTTAACTTAGGTTCCGTGTGATATAACCATTTGATTTTAAAAATTTAAGTCTAAAATAACTATTATATCATATATTTTTTTTTATTTGGATATTTACTTTTCACTTATATTTCTAGAAATCAAACCAAAATTTAGAAACAAAAAAAAAAAAAAGTAATTTTCAAAAACTTGTTTTTGTTTTTGAAAGTTGATTAGTATTCACCTTTTTTCTTAAGGAAATATGAATGTATTGTAGGAAAGATGTAACGCATTCTTAAAAATTTGAATAAGAATAAGCTTAAATTTTAAAAATCAAAAACCAAAAATAAAATAGTTATCGAACGAGACCTTAATAATTGATCTCATTATATATTTATGATACCTACACTCCCCTTAGAGGGTGTTTGAGATTTGGTGTTGAGGAGAGGAGATGAACGAAAAAAAGTTGAGATTTCTTAACACCTAGTTTGTAGGACATCAACCTCTCATCAACTCCTCTCGAGTCTCTCCTCCAACATCACATCAAAATCTTTTATTTAATCTTTTAAATGTCCCATTAAACTTTTTTTTCTAATTTTCAACAATATAATATATTATAAAATATTTTTTATATGATCTTATCAAATATTACATCAAACTTTCTCTAATTTTCAACCACATAATATAAAATAAAATATACTAAATTTATTAATTAATATAAATATGCAATGATTACATTAAAAAAAAATATAATTTTTTTTTTCATAACATCTATTCTCCAAAACAACAATCTCCAAACAAGTACTTCATATATCTAAATCACCTTACTTCTTCTTCTTCTTCTTCCACTTTCTCTCCTCTCCTCTTTTCGGCTCCAAAATCCAATCACTCCTAAATATTGACATTTAGGAGATCACCTACAACTTCACAATTTAAGTTCATTCACAAGTTTTGAATTTGAAACCTGTGAAAAATTTACCTTAAAAGACTCAAGTCTTTATCAATGAAAGCACACTTTAAGAGGAAAACATTTACATGGATATGAAATTTTTTGGGTGAAACAAAAAACAAAATTATGAGGGTTTATGTTCAAAGTGGACAATATCATATAAAAGTAGAGATTTCCTCGAGAGTTTTCGCGTCTCTTAATAAGTGATATTATAGTGGTCCTCTAACTTTGCCATATCAGAAGAATCTTCTAATACGAAGCAAAGAATTTGTGAGGCTCAATAGGATATGAAAAAGTCATGATGAAAATTTGTGGTTGGAGCAGTCTAATGTGTGCTATGGTGGGAGTGTTTATGGATGTGATCGAGATTGAGTAATATGTATACTCCATGTGGAGTGCTTCTAAAATGGTTGTCTCGGTGAAAGGTAGCTTATGTATGCTCAAACGTAAATCAGGTGGATCTTTGGTTGAGCTTTCCGGTTGTCTCAAGTGTAATCCGAATGATTGTTTGAGTAAGGTGTGTTCAAGTATATTTCAGAAAATGACTATTCAATGAAAGAGGTTCGTATTTAGTATTTTATTCGAGAAGAGAATTGTTAGAAATACAAGCAAAATGTAGTAATACAAATAAAATGTAGTCTTATAAAGGGATAAATCATGAATATATAAGAGAAGACAAACATCTTCATTGATAGAGACTTTTTGGATGAAACAAAGAATAAAATTACGAGGGTTTATATTTGAAGTGGACAATATCAAACAAGTATGAAGAAGCATGAAAGTGCTATTAAATGGATCAACATCTTATTATGCGTTGATCATTGAATTTGGAGTTTTGAATCTCTCAATTAAATGAAGCTATTGTTGAGAATGATCAAATTAAAAGGATTAATTAGAACCCGACAAAAAACTCAAGAAAGGCTGATTGCTGATGATATATAGAACCACCTTTGCAAGGGTTAATTTTCTAGATGCAATGATGTATTAGATAGGTATATAGTTTTCCTCTGTCTTCAACTTTGGGTTAAAGGAGAACCATGAAAAGTGGGAAATGAGCAAAGCCAATCATTCCAAATTTATGGGCTAAAACAACCCCTTTGCCTTTGACTGGACAACAGTAAAGAGAGAGGAAAAACAAAAAAAACTTAAAATAGATGGTTCCTTTTTCCAACTCTATTCCAAATATTTTTTTATTTTTTTATTATTTATAAAGACCATATCATTAATCAACAAATCCAACCAATACTATCATTCTTCAATTCGGAGATAACTAAAGAGGAGAATCCCCTTAAAAAATATGACATATTTTCAATAAAGAGGAGTGATGATTTCAAAAAAAAAAAAATAATCTAAATCATATTGTTTTACTAACACATCCGCAACTTTACTACATAATTTATTACAATGAGACATTTCCACTATGCCTAACATAGCAATTAAATATTTAAAATAAAAAATTATATTGTTGAATTCATAAATATCTTAGGAGCCATTAACAAAATTACTGTGATAACCCCTGAAGCATCAGACTCCACTAACTCTGAAATGTGAATAAAATCGTCCTCCATAGCAATACCTTCTAAGGATTTAATTGTTATGTTTTGGAAATTTGATCTTCATCCAACCATTTTAACCGTGTGAAAATTAAATGCCGCTTTTGATACCAACCTGTAAAACAAAAAAAATATACAAATAGAACAATCTTGCTCGATTTTTCTCTAACAAGATTGAAGAGACAAAACACACCAAAATAATTCTCCAAAAAACACTTTTCTTATTTCTCAACTTCTCAACTTCTTTTTTTCTTTTCTCTCTACCTTTGCTCTATTACACTTTTGCTCTATCTTCGTGCACAATAGAATAGACCTTCTATTTATAGTTTATTACATCTTGTTCTATAAGTTTCTATTGCCATAACTTTGTAAGCATTTTGACATTCAATTACAAAAAACTCCCACAATAAAAGACCCACTAACTCCTTAGTCAAAATAAAACCATTTTGCCATAACTCCTAATTCAAAACAAAATTTCCACAATTAAACACATTTAAAACATAGCATTTAAAGTTTATTCCAACAAACCCGACCTTTCCAATCTCTAAAGACCCAACCTATACCTCCCTCACCCGAACTCAGTCTCACCGTTGCATCAACATTCATCTTTTGTACACTTTGGAGGGAGCTTTTCATTTGCATGTTCTCATATACTTTCTCAATAGGCTTCTTTATTGAACCTACACCCAGCAACATAAAAGAGTTAATTGCTTTTTTCATGATATATAGCTTGATTAGGGAACGCTAAAGAAATATTTCCGTTCTGTCAAAAATAGAAAAAAAGAAAAAAAAAATATTTTCATTCATTTCTTGATTTCTAAAGTTCTATTAACTTAAAATAACAACAATTCCTTTCATCATTTGGGGTTTTATCACAAATTCCTTTCCAAAAACCAACTTTTTTATCCACCCTCCCGAAAAAATGTGTTTGAAGTTAGTAAATCAGGAAAAATTGAGATTCTAAACCTGAATAGCGATTTTGCAATCTTTAATAATGTGCTTAATTATTTATTTCTTTGCTTTTTCCACACATATGGCATAAAACATTCGTTCATTATATTATTACCTCTAATAAGAGCCATGATTTTTCAATATATATCTTGCAATCAAATTCAAAGTAGATTGTCTAATGGGTGTCGATTTCTTTGCTCTTTCTTGCAATCAAATTCGATGAGGTCATTTTTTTTTTTTTTTTTTTTTTTGCTAGATGTCTTGGGGCTCCCATGTATAGGAAATAAGGATGCTATTTATTTTTGGTGGCTAGAT
The DNA here is from genome assembly GCA_037832685.1 of Sicyos baderoa. Classification (NCBI taxonomy): domain Eukaryota; kingdom Viridiplantae; phylum Streptophyta; class Magnoliopsida; order Cucurbitales; family Cucurbitaceae; genus Sicyos; species Sicyos baderoa. The sequence goes on along the minus strand of JBBMEF010036745.1, from coordinate 9,812 downwards.
GTCTTAAGGATGTTTGTAATTTTTTTTTTTCTTTTGAAAAAAATGTTTTTTAATAAAATAAAAATGTCAGTTATTTTTTCTTAGAAATTAACAAATGAAAAATAAAAAAAAAACCTTTTCTATTCTCTCTGGATATAATTCGAGAGTTAAAAGAAAATAAAGTTATGTTTTTTTTACTAGTCCATTAAGAAATGAGTCAATTTGGCCTTTTTTTCCTTTGTATTTCTGGCCACCCAGTTAGCATATTTTTTAATGTTGAATAAAAAAATAGCATGTTTTCAAAGTGCTTCCTCCATAAAAAAGAAAAAAACAAAAACATCATAGTCTCCAAGATCCTATTTGAAACATTTAATAACGATTTTAATGGTTCAACTTATCATTTCGGGTAAAGTATGTAATTACCATAACTTAGGCCATATATAGATATGATATTTCAATTCATTTAATAATTTAATAGGTTAACCAGAATTGAACTCAACTAACATGATGTATTACTCTACATACGATTTGATAACAAGATGTAAGTAAAGTTTGAATCTGCCATTCTAAATATTGTTGAACAAAAACAAATATCATTTAAAATTGATGAACTAAAATATTAAATAATCAAAATTTAGAAAAGATATTCTAGTTTTAGTAAATTTTTTACAAATATCGCAAATATAATTTTCTTCTTCTAAATATTACAAATATAATTTTCTTCTTCTAAATATTACAAATATAACAATATTTTATATCCGAATAAAGTTTATTGACTCCGATTATAGATTTTAGTGACTTAAATCAATGTCATTCGCCGAATTCAATCAGTGAACTTTAATTGAACAACTTCAATCATTAATATGGTTATAAATTAATTTCAATTGAAGAAAATAATTTAAATTATAAATCAGATGTATTTGACAAACAAAATTTTACCAATAAACTATCGAATTTAAAAATAGAGATACAAAAAAATCGAACTAACTCTAATCTTAATAGACTTTCAACCAGTGTTTTTGTACATTATACATTTCAATGAGTATTATTAATCAAAATGTATTGATTGAAGTCTGTTAATGATACTAATTGATGCCAACTAGTGACATTTATTGATGTTAATTTGATTCTAACCATAATTAGGTGTCGACTTCAATTAGTGTTTTGTATATTATAGACTTCAATCAATGCAGCTAATTAAAGTATATCGATTGAAGTTAGTTAAAGACACTGATTAAAGTATGTGAGTACTTGAAAAACCGATTCCAACCTACAACCTTGTACTCGTGTGGTGAATCCAACATTTTCTCATAATTATTTTTACCTAAATTTTAAATCTCAAGGTTTGATCCTGGTGTCACTTACAATTGAGGTGATTCACCGAACTTTCCGTGGCACTTTAAATAGTTCAAGATCCTCGAGATTTGAAACGATCCTTACATATTTTAAATTTAGGTCATAGTCTTAGGAAAATGTTGGACTCACATCACCTTCGAGCAGCTTATAGGTTGGAATCAATGTGGTATATAGTCATAGGAAAATTCTCTGCGAAGAAGTGCATTTATATTTAATGTAAAGTACTTGAAAAATTGGTCGACACTAACTCTATTCTCAATAAACTTCAATAAATGTTACTAATTGAAATCAATTGATTAGAAGTCGATTCATATATTTAATTAGGGGTGTACAAAAGAATCTACGACCCAAATAACTTAGATTACCCAACTTAAACCATAGGATTGAGTTGAGTTATAGTTTATTTTTGTTGTGTTGGATTAGAATTTTATAATTTCTTTGGATTAGTTCAATTCTAGGGTTGACCAATTTTTTGCTCGTTCAACCACACACAACCCGAATTTAGAATAGTGTATATATATGTGTGTGTGAGTGGCAGAGAGAAAGAGAGAGACTAATTAATAAGATATGTTCTTAACATATTGATAAGAAACATGTACTAGTAAGATAGGTAACATAGATTCAAGTATAGTATGATGCATCATTTTTTTTAATTTTTTACGTATTTATGTATGAACTGAGTTCTTTTTGTTTCTTTTTTTTTCTTTTTAATTTTTTAATTTTTAAAAATTTATATAGAGGAAATAGGAGAATAAAATAACCCGAGAACCCAACCGATTGCTCTAATGTATAGGGTTGGACGAGTTGGAGGATTGACCAACCCAATGGTCCAAGAAAGTCCCCTAACTCAACCCGGACCATGTACACCCTTATCTTCAATCAATGTTAGCGATTAACTTCAATCAATGTTAGCGATTAACTTCAATCAATGTTATTAGTGACTTTACGATCGAAAAACAACAATAAAGGGGGTGAATAGGGTTCGTCAACTTTTTAGTTCTAAAAAAAAAATAATATTTATGATATAAACTTTATTAATCTAAAATCACCTAACAAGGTAAAAAATGAAATCATGAAAAGTAAAAGTTTAGGGAAGAGAGAAAGAGACTGAAATTTATACAGGTTCGAAAATCCTACTCTACTCCCCAAAACTCCTCTTTAAGAGTTTTACTAACGATTCTCTTATAGGTGAGAACCAAACCTACACGACCCTCTTTTTTCAGAGGCTAAAGAGAAACTCCAATCATTTTCATGTGTTCAAGATTAAACCACTCAATCCCTATTTTTTTTAGGCTAAGGAGAAACTCAAATCCTTTTACTAGTTCAGGATTAAGCCAATTACGTTTTCTCACAACCCAAGGTGTACCTACACCTTAATACAAATCTCAAATAAAAAATAAAAATAAGTCACAAAGTACCTGATAGCGTTAAATAATAGAACTATTTTAGCCTCTTAACCACACCATTTCAATAGATTAGAAAACATCAAATCTCATTTATGAATAAATAAATGAGTAAAATTGCATAAACGTTGATGCATGTCAAAAATAGGATTGCAATGCGGTTAAGTACATCAGTTTACTCGCACACATGTAAAAAATGCATAGTTATGCAAAAGTCCACTGATACGTTAAATATGGAGGGATGATACGCATCGCATCGCATTGCAGACAACTAATAAGCAGAAATGAAAAGTTCGAGAGTGATACCAAATGGCGAAATCATCAAACGAAATTTAGAAGTTGCTGTCAAACAAAGAATCAATTAGAGAAATTCTCGTAGTGATTGGACGTGTTCAACAAAAAACCACAGACGACTATAAATAAGTGATGGGTCGTTGATCAAGGTGGGTTGTTTCTGACGGTGAGCTACCATGGTGTTTGTTGGTAGACGAAGTCGTTGGTAGACGAAGTCGTTGATTGGACGTGTCAAAAATAGGTTTTATTTGAGATCCCGACGATGTCTGTTCATCTATAACTTCGAGGAACTAGTACCATGGTGTTTGTTGGTAGACGAAGTCGTTGTAATAATGGTGCCGACTCTAGTAGTCCATTATATTATTTTTCTTTGTTTTTTTATCAATTGTTCCTCTGCATTTCTTGTATTTGAAAAGAGTAGATTGTAACACTTTTTGATATTAATCTATTGAATAATTGTTTCAGACTTGATCACTTGTAAGCAGTTCTTAAAAAACTTTCTATCAAGTGCATCATTAGGAAAATCATGTTTTGCTGACGATTAATTAAAACAAAAACAATATAGAGATGTGTTAATAATGACGACGATTATTTGAGCAAGATTCGATTGATATTCTACATGCAACTTGCTTTTCGTTGACCTTCGAAGGCACATTTATGCATTCTATTGCATGAACAAAATTTCGCATCCCATGTTGCATATTTGCATTCTGCATTTCGCTAACCACACTACGCAACACATTCTGTAACAGGGTTCAATGAGAGTAGATTGACCGTGCATCACGATGCAGTATAGTGGTAAATGTCTAAATTATAGAATGATAAGATTTTATTGATTAAAATCCCTCAATTCGTAATCGCAGCATTATGCAAGTATACGTAGTCGAGAGTGCAGTAAGTGATAAGTATTTATTTATATCGATCCCACAGGGATTGGGGGTGAATTCAACATGTCTTAAAGGTTAAAAGAAAAGAAAATGTTTTTGTTTTGAAAAGGGTTTGAATCTAAATGTGGATGAATACATAAATGCATGCATGAATAATAAACGTGAATGCAGATGCGAATAATTGATACCATTAACACAGACAGACATGTGATGCATGGTAAGTGAGTTCGCGCTTCCCTACAAACAAGTGCTTCCGCACCGGTTGATGCGAATCCCGACTTCCGCCGCGGATTCACATTGAATAACCTCTGGGCTTCGCACGCGCTAGAGGAACCGCATTGGTTCCCTCTAATGGAATAATAGACATTATTCCATACTAATGTAACCTGTTGGGTCATCCGCCAGTTTCATCTTCCGAATCCACTAGAGGCAAACATGCATGGGTAGCGATCCGACGCATGCTAAAGATTCAAACAACATTATAATTAACTATTTTACCTGCATGACCAACTACGTAAATGTGAACAATTAAACTTCTTAAGCTATATGCTAATTATCTAATGGGAAAGAATTCATACAATAAATTCATATTAATAAGTTAAGTTGTCGCGAGAAAACTTCCTATGCTGACATTCCACTTCAAGCTCCATTTCTGAAGACTTGACTGTAATCTTCCGGTACATTGCCCGTAGATTTGCCAATTCGCACGAGGTTTCCGCATATAATTAGTGAACTTGTTATTCCTAACCTCATTCTAAGAATCATTTAAGCCTAAACGATTGCCTAAGGATAATAGTAAAGTATCCCCTGAAACCCATTCTTCCGAAGTAGAGGCCAAGCACACATAAGTGGATAGTCAATCGACTCATGAGACAGAACCAATTACTATTAAATCCATTTTCTCCTCAACCTAGTTATTATCAATTAATCATACAAACAAATTCCAAGGTTGCTTCTGTAAAGATAATAAACTCATTATTAAAATTGCAGGTGATCAAGTCTGAATGAAAATACGACTTTATTACTATTGCAGAAACTCATACTACTCCTAAAACAAAAATAAACATGGTTCGGAAAATTAAATACGGAATTAAAATATGCAACTACATTAACTATGGAGTACATGAATTGACACCATTATTGCCGATGATGTTTCCTTCATCACACCGCCTGGGTACTTAGTTCTTCAGATCTACAGATGAACAAGGATGACCGAGGCCTCCAAGGAGAGCCTCGGAGTTTGAGGGTTCACCAACGGTAGGTTTCTTCCGAATTTCAGCATTCCCTTCTTCTTCAATCATTTTGGAATTTATAGAGTTGGGGTTTCGTGCTGAACACTCTCATAATTGGCGCCCAATTGGATTGTTTCCAAATTTTCCTTTATTCTTTCCTTCCTTAGAGTTATTTTATCTTCCCTCGATCTTTTCCTTATCTGCCTTGCGTCGTCCTTTGGTCAAACCAAAATGCTTCCTTTCCTCATGCGAGATCCTAAAAATTCAAAACATCAGCGAGTTTTTGCTTCGCACGTGCCGGCGCACTTATACGCGCGTAATTCGCATTTATCATGCGACTTTTGGCTCATTATTGTTATGCGAGAAAATTTTGTAGTTTCATGGAAATTATCACAAAACCGCATGTTATGGTTTGCGCTTGAGAACAATATTTAGCGCTATCATATATATATATAAGGTCGAATTAAATTATAGCCGATTATGACGTTCATTATGTATTTTCTGTAATCTGTATCTTTCGCCTCTCCAAAATAAAAATTGTTCTCCCCTCTACCCGTGGACTAGATAACACAACGTTAGTGAACCACGTAAAGTTTTGGGTGTTTTATTTCTTCTCTCGCGTTTTCTATATCTTCGTTTTAATTATTGGTTGTCGTTTTCATAAAGAAAGATTATTCTTTTTTTTTTTTTGTATAAATATATTTTAATCATTCTCTTCCCCTTAAATACAATAAATAATTACCTCTCTAATCATTATCTTCCTCCCAAAACATAAATAATAATTTTTTTAGTAAACATTTTATTCCATATATTCTCTCCCTAAATTTCATTCTCCTCATAATTTTTGTCATTTTTTTGCCGGAAGCATACCCTAGAGGCTTTTGTAATGGACACAATATCTGCATACACACTAGGACACATATTCATATTATCTTAAGCTATGGTTTCTATTTGTTCTCAAGATTTATATGAATCTTATTACATTTACAATAAGATTAAATCAATCAAGTTCCCAAAGTTTCTGAAATTATATATTGATATCGCTTCTTTCAAAAAAAGAAAAAAGAAAAAAACTTGCTATAGGATAAAGCAAGTGGATGCATATGCTGAAAGATGACAATTCACTAGGAGATATATAGAATGATAAATAAAAATTGAATCAACATATCTATCTTCGAATTAGATTATAAAGTGAGATTATGAATTTAATCATCATGCTGTTTTTTGATTATTTATTTGAGGACAGGGACTTGATAAATTTGTTATTCAATGACACTTGTAAAAAGAAGATGGAATGTATCTTATTAAAAAAAAAGATCCGAATGTATAAATATTTTATTACAGTAAAGATAAAACTAAAAAAATTGAATTATACCTGAATTTAACAGAAGTACATGTAAGCTATTATTGAATTGCTACACTAAATTATAATTAATCCTTATTAAAAAAGTAATTCAATTGAATTATAACGAAGAAATCATGATATTTCATTAGGGGATTTTGCATGTATAATAAAAAGATAAATTATTTTCATCTATAAGACAAAATAAAAACTAATTCATTTATAACAGTAAAATTTAAAATCCACACTCTATCACCGATTGAATTATTTTAAATATTTTATTGTTTCCTTTATTTTTTGAGTTATATTTCTACTTATTGTTAATGTTATTAGGGAATGTCATTACTTCAATCAATAAATTTCAATTTGTGTTATTAAATAAAGTTGATGAGAAGTTACCATTTTTTTGCTATATTTACAATTATTATTTTTAAAAGTAGAGATTAGTTTATGTTTTGTTGTTAGGAGATGTGAAATCCACATACTATTATTTTATTGAGAAGGAAAAGGAAAGAGAGAGCAGGGAATGGGCATATGCCTATACAACCTTCCACCAACAGGTTTATAATTAAACTGAGGCTTATATATATGTGAGAACTACATCCCTAAAATTTGCCAAGAAAAAGAAAATTAAAAAAGAAAAGATGGTGCAAGGTGAAGAGAATATGAGAAAAGGGCCATGGACAGAACAGGAGGATTTCCAATTGGTGTGCTTTGTTGGTTTGTTTGGCGATCGGCGATGGGATTTTATCGCCAAAGTATCAGGTTTGAAGGTTGGTGGGAGAAAAAATCTCTTCTCATCTAGGTAGGCTTTACTAGGATACAACCATATCCAAACACCCCAACTCTCTTCTTTTCTTTCTCTTTCTCTTTCTCTTTCCTTTTCTCTTTCTATTTCATAATTTGAACCTCTCTTCCTTCACTTGTAGGCTTGAAAAGAACCGGCAAAAGCTGCCGTCTCCGTTGGGTTAATTACCTCCACCCGGGTCTCAAGCACGGTAAAATGACTCCCCAAGAGGAGTGTCTCGTTCTCGACCTCCACTCTAAGTGGGGTAACAGGTCGGTTAACTGTCTCTCTCTTTCTTTCTTTGTTTTGTTCTTAGATCTATCGAATTTTGGTTGTTCTCATAAATTTTGAATTTTTTAGATGGTCGAGGATTGCCAGGAAGCTTCCTGGACGAACGGATAATGAAATAAAGAATTTCTGGCGAACCCACATGAGGAAACTGGCACAGGAGAAGAAGAAAGTGGCTAGCCATCATGTCCTAGTTTCGTCATCGTCGTTCTCGCCAACCGATGAGTTGGTTCCCATGATTGAGAATGGAGAAGAGAGCTTCTACGACACGGGTGGGCATCGGTTGGATTACATAGGGCAACAAAAGGAATTATTTGAGGAGGAGAATGAGAAGGGTTACTATTCTTACTCGATGGATGATATTTGGAAAGACATCGATGATCAGAATGTCATGAAGCCAGTTTGTGATGAGCAGTTCAGCTGTGGTCCGGTGGCGGTGTCGTCGCCGTGGGAGTATGGCCAGTACCAACCGTGGAAGGTGGACGAAGACGACAACAAGCTTTTTGCGGCGATGAATATTTATGACCATGGAGAGGCCATTGCTCTAACTTAAGACACTATAGGATTTGATTCATTTCAATTTGTTAATAGAGAGAAAGTTGTATAATATATTGTATTCTGTTAGAGGATAAGGTGAAAACTCTGGCCTGTATAGCATTGGAGTTTTTCTTTAGACTTTTATTGCATCTTAAATCACCACCCACTTGTAGCCACTTTCTATGTTTATGTGTGATATCTTTCTAATTCTTAGACGAACACAAAAACATTGCCTTTAATACCCTTTTTTAGTTCCCCTGTCTTAACAAAATAAAATTTCTTTCTTGCCAATATTTGGGGTGAAGAGTTGGAAAGAAAGTACACCTAGTGATACCAAATAACTAAAAGAACAAACAAACTGAATCCAACTAAAATGATTAGTGGATTGAGCTCTCTAAGGGGGGTTTAGATTTTAGGAAAGTTGGGGGAGAGAAATGTTTGTAGTGACTTGGAGTTGTGAATTGTTTGTTTGAAAATTGAAATTAGAGTGTAGGAGGAAAGTTATATTTGGGAATTGGTGTTAGAAGATGTAAAGACCCGACTCGAATAGGGTCCTAAACCTAGGTCTTAACCTCATATGCATGCCATAAATTCATTCTAAATATGCGGAAAGATGAAAATGCCTAAAACATTAAAACATTCACAAATATTTAAGAGAATTTGTCCCTGTTTTCAAGCACCTGTTCAAAAGCATTTAAAACATAACCCTGGCCAGCGTATTTTTATTTCAAAACCAAACATTCAAAAGTAGATCCAATCTATAAAACGTTCTAAAATCAACCTAAGGGCTCCGTGCCCTGTCTACATGCATAACAAGGTCCATAAACAAAAAACGACTCAGAGTATCAAAATAATTGTCCATGATCATCCAGCTGCCTCCTCTAGCCATCCAGTCTTGGTCCCAAGTCACCTGGTGGAAAACCACAGAAAATAAGGGTGAGTAACGAATTACTCAGTAAGAATCCCCAATCGGAGTACAATACGAAAAACGGATCATCTAGCACACTGATACATGCAACCAAACAGCAACACCGAAACTCAACTTGGTTTAGGCTAACAGTCACTTCTAGAATTTTCTTGCTCGAGGACTTACTAAGCTGCCCATCGGGGACTTACAACTACAAGCTAAACGCGACTCAACACAATGATGCCCATTAGGGTCTTACACAAACTAGAACACGAGGATGCCCATCGGGGTCTTACACCAACTAACACGAGGATGCCCATCGGGGTCTTATACCTGCTAACGCAAGGATGCCCATCGGGGTCTTATACCTGCTAACACAAGGATGCCCCTCGGGGTCTTATGCCTGTTAACACAAGGATGCCCATTGGGGTCTTATACCTGCTAGAAACACTTTGATGCCCATCGGGGTCTTACTCGTCCTAGCAAAGCTATGATGCCCATCGGGGACTTATACATTGTAACGACCCGTGTTTCCAGTTCGTTATTAGCCTTGTATTTCTCAATTAATTGGAATTTCTATTAATTAAAACGGAGTTGATTTAATTATATTTTAAAACGAGATTCAATTAAGTTCTTGGAGGAGATTTGAACCTTGGCCTTGGGAGTGGCCAAGGGGTTGAGAAAGTTTAAATTTAATTTAACATTTAAATAAATGGCCAAGAGGGGGGGTTTGAACCCAAGCCCTCTTGGTGGAATTTAAAATGAGGAATTTAAATGATTTATGGAGTTTTAAACTTAAG
>JBBMEF010036734.1:0-14819 GCA_037832685.1 Sicyos baderoa | reverse complement strand
AATTAACACACCATTGAGGGGAAAGATGGGCCCGTGGGCATTTGCGCTGTATAATATCGTTTGTATTAATACGGCCAAGTTTGTGCTACGCTTTTTCGAGAGGAAAAACCTTAAGACCGCTTTAGCCTTGGTAGAATCCTCTTGTGTTATATTTGAAATTTATTAATTTAAGTATGATCGAGCTAGTATATATCTACTACTTTATTAGGAAACTTTTTTAGAAGCACTATGCTTGTGCTTCTTTACTTCCTACTCTTTGCTCCTATTTTTTCTTTTTCTTTTTATTTTTCTTTTTTTGTTTGAACTTCCTAACTATTACCGTCGATTTCAGGTGAACTACTGCAAAATACTACAAATATAATTACAAAATGGAAGAAACTTTTGAAGTACTACCTAACTGACATGGATGAAGAGGTATGAAGAATTTTAACACTTTTAGCTGATAAACTTAATTTAACCTTTATATTATAGTTAATGCTGCTTTACCAATCTATTTCCTAAGTTTAACAAAACTGGTTTAACAAATCCTATTTCCTCAGATTGAAGTGATTTTAAAATTTGAAGAGATGTGCCTGGAATCTGCCAAGGAATTTACACCACATTTTACCAAGGTATTTTATTTATTATTATTATTATTTTTACCGTTTTCTAGGAAAATATTAGTATTTGGATGTCTGTTGAGGAACATGCATTTTTTGTCCTTGGAGATTTATTGTAATCGATACAGATTAACTTTGAGATAATATTAGAGGGTAAAAAATGATAAGTCTACCAGAATGTGAGATGAATGATTTTCGTACACATTTCGTATTTTATAGATTTTGTGTCATCTATATGACCAAGAAATCGTTCAAGAAGATGCTATTCTGAGGTGGGACGACGAGAAAAAGGAAGCAGATGATTCGGATAAACTTTTTGTTAAGCAGGCCGAGAAATTCATTGAGGTAAGAAACATTGTATTTTCTGGTTTATGTTTCATGTTCAGATAGAAACTTATATATATGCATCTTTGGCACAGTGGTTAAGAGTTGCATCAGAAGAGGAAGATGAAGAAGAGGAAGAATAGAAATAGTTAAATAACATCTGTAGATTAGCAAAGAGCAACAAAGGAGACTTAGGAACTCTTTTTTCTCCTTGGCAAAGAGCAATAACATCTTCACTGGAGCTATTCTGTTTCCCAATGTGAAAGGGAACTTTGTGTTTTCCATGAACTTCTATGATGTCCATGTTCTATCATAGAAAGAACTTTTTGGGGAAAATGTTCAAATCTTATTTTGTTCCATGAATTTTTGTCTCTAATTTTCTATTAAGTATTTTGTTCTTGTTAAAACTTCACATTGTATAGAACAAAAGTCTTAGCCCTTAAGCTTGATATTTTGATGTTGATATTAGACTGTAGAACACAAGGTTGAAATAAAATTAGTAATAAACATAATGATACTGATGTGAAATCTTGGCCTAGAACTTTGTGGGTGCCTACGAGTAGAGCAATATTTACCTAAAGGTGGGTAAGTATTTTCAAAATATTTATCCACTCTTAACCACATGTTTTTACTTTTTATTTACCTAAAGGTGGGTAAGTAGTTTCAAAATATTTATCCACTCTTAACCACATGTTTTTACTTTTTATTTTTTATTTTTTATTTCTCTTTCCAATCAAAGTCAATTTTGGAAATAAAAACGTAAGGTTCTAAGGGTGGTAAGTATTTGCTCGTACGAATAATGTTGTTGCCAAACCTAGTTTGTCATCTTGAACTTAAACTCATATCATAATTTAAGGTTTAATCAAAGTGAAAACTGTTTATTTTTCGCGTTTATTTTGTCGTGCATGTTTTTAGACTTAACTAACTTTATCCTTCTTAAAAAAAGTCAATTTGAATACTAACTAATTCCCTTTTCTAGTTAAATAATTATTGTTGTGAATTGAATTATGACTTGAAATGGTGTTGGTTTAAATTTTAATCTATAGCTATTAAAAGAACTGTACACATGGTTTAAAGGTACTTGGTTTGGGATGTAATTTTTATTTGGTTTATAAGTTTTAAAATCAAACATTTTTACCTCTCATATTTAAAATATGTTAAATTTTGGTTCCTAACATTTTAATAATTTTTTATTTTAATCTTTGAAACAAAAAAAAAAAAGGAAAAAAAAAATCATTAGTTATTTTTTTATGTATATAAAATAAATTTATAAAAAGAAGTATAAACAAAAATTCAAAAAAATCATAAATTTATAAGGGAATTTGCATTGTATAGCAAATTTCCTACTCTACATTAGAAATAGCAACTTTTTAAAAATATTGTAAATATAGCAACTTTTTTTTTATAAACTCTATCAAACATTATTGATGTAGTCTATCAGACACTATTGATGGAGTCTATAAATCTGATTTTGCTATATTTGCAAATATTTTCAAAAAGTTGCTATTTATTCAATTTTTTTGTCTTGTTGTAATATACATGCAAATTCTCCAATTTATAATTGAGGATTATTGAAATATCATACATAAAAATATTTTATTTTGAAACCAAGGAACTAAATTGATACTACACCCAAGCTGCTCATTCAAAATACAATCATTCTCTTAAATCAAAGCTACCTGAGAGAAACACATGATACTAAAGTACACAATTTAAGTAAATGAGTATATAACCATGTAGTTATTTATGATATTATTTTCTAAGAAACAATTAGAATTACAAAAGTAAAGGCTCGAAAGAACCTTTTTTTTTCAATATCCAACGACTTTTTAAGGCTCGAATGCTTGTATTAAAATTAGATAGTGTATGCAATGAGTCAAAGCTTTACATACACATGTTTATCAAATGGAAAAGAAAATTGGTTTTGAAACCATCTAAATCATAATTTAGCCTATATAGTTTTAAAAACTATTATGTTATTCTTTTTTTTTAACAAATTAAATCCATAAACTATCCAAGAGTAAATGATATATATATTTTTGCCCTCAATCACTTTACTCCCACCAACACATACACAACATAAAAAGAAACATCCGTTTGATAACAATTTCATTTTTTATTTTCTCTACTCACACAATTTTTGGGTCCACCAACACATACACAACATAAAAAGAAACATCTCTTTTGTTAACAATTTCATTTTTTATTTTCTCTACTCACACAAATTTTGGGTTAATTAACTTAATTTAATCTCGAGAAATACAAATCAAGAGAAAAATGGTAAGATTCTCTGAAAGCTCATCTTTTGATGCGAAGAAAATAGTTAAGTATGAACTGAAAATTAAATACACAAGTATTGACAGAAAAAAACTTAATATGAAGAAAAAACCAAATAACTCTAAACTAAGATTTGTGGGTTTACCATTTACCTTAACCTCTACCTATTTAATATTACAGGTTCATAAACCCCTGTGAGCAATGAAAACTCTTCAGATATGATGAACATCTTCAAACCGCAGAGCCAAGGAGAAACTTTCTGAGCTAAAAATGGGTAATGGCCATATCAAGAAGAATTTAGAATATGAGATTGAGTAAACAGATCCAACTCGGCGAAAAAGCGATGCCATTTTGCTTATCATATGTCGGTTAGACGTGAGACGAGTAAAAGCTCATTTTCCTGTACAGCAGAGATGAGAGGAATACATCACAATATTGCTGCCAAGCCAATAGAGTCCCCTTCATCCAATCTGGTCTCTGGAGTGCTGACTGAACCACGGGTTTTTGCTGAAGGTAGGAAAAAGAAAATCAGTACGGCTTCAAAACCGTTCGAAAGGACAGTGCAGATTTATGTTTAGCGCACGTTTTTGATCGAACAAGAAACAAACTTTTCATTGAAGAAATGGAAAGAGAGCTCTATAAGATACAAATCGCCCAAGGAAGTTTAGAGAAGTTACCTGATACATTAGTAATGGTATTTACACTTTTCTGAGCTGCTAGTGCCTTTAATTGGTTTCCAGTAGCTAACATAAGCAAACTCTTCATATGCTGCTTTTGTTCTTTTGGACTATATGTCTTTGCCAAAGCTTCCTCAAAAGCAACCAAATCATGATGTTTAATGCAGGGGAGTGAGAGCAAGATCTAAGAAATTTTAAGAAACGGATGTATTATTACATTAATAATGAGAACTGGAATGTGTTTCATTTGCTGGCAAATGTAAAAAGTGTAACAAATCAGCCTAACCTGTTTAGGAGCCGGGTTTCTTTCGGAGAGATAGAAGAATATTTCACGACAAAGACCAACAAGATCAGAACTAATGAAAGCATTCGACTCGAGAGTTAATCCTTGGATAATTGCTGAGAAAAGATCTCGGGAAACAAACTCTTGAAGCTCCCCATCTTTTGTTGAAATAGCTAAGAGAACTACAGCAGAACAAAAGGAAGAAATTTTTGTCACGGCTTCACCATCCGTCCATGTAAACGCATCCAAGCATATGCGTAGTGCAGAAATGGCCAAGTCTTTGTGCTTTAATACGAAGCTGAAGGGAAATTGAGAAGAAAGAAAGAAAAAGTACACACATCAGAGACAAAAACTAAAAAAAAAAAGGAAAAAGAGACGAGAACTCCAATATTAGAAGACAATGTACAGTTTTTAGAAGAAATGTGCTTAAGTCTTTTTTTGTGCGTAAAAACCGGATACCACACTTACCCAACCATGCAAGTTGATGAGAACTCATCCAAGTTTTTGAGAGATGAAATAGCCACACGATTAAGATGTCCAGATTGTTCTAGGGAAGGAAGATCGGGATTAAGTGTTGCTGAAGCCATAACGGCAAGAAGTGAACATACTTCTCGGGTTAAATCACGTAGTAGCTTTTCTTCCATAACTTCCACTTTCAAGTCAGTCTTTGGGTGGATTCCAAGGAGATCAGGGACGTTTGTTCTACCTTCATGTAGGAGACTGGACCACGAGGAGTTGAGACATTGCTGGGTATGTTGAATTAATGGCATCAGGAGCTTCTCCAGCCAGACATCCCACAAATGTGAGGGACAAGACTTAGCCAGAGGAATAATAACTGCATGAATTAGTTGCCTTAAATGTCTGAATTCCATTGAGTGGACATTCTCCATCAGAGCAAGAGAAAGAGAATGAATGTCTAAGCAATTGAAAAGTGAGTCTCCAAGGGTTGCTGATAAACCCAGGATGTTATACCTACAAATATGTAAAACAAGTTAGCACTTGGTACTAAATAAAGTCAATAAATGAACTTGAACACACACTGTAACATCATTTTTATATTGAAAATAGAACTTTTTTGTTGAGAAATGTTGTACAGAGGGCAAAGCCGACGTGTTACGAAAAACTGCCCAAATAACATTAAAACAGATTATGTATGTAACCATCTAAAACAGCCATTTGTCTAGCACTACAATAATAGTGTACACCATTTCGCTCTTCAGAAGAACACAATCGACTGCTAAAAAATGGAGGATTCTAGAAGAATAAAAATATGATGTGGTAAAAAAAGAATGCTCTCTTCTCTCTCCTCACACGTCTTCGTCCCACCCCGATCCCTTCCCCATGCAGATCTTAGTCTGACAACAACCATCTTGTCATCACCACCATAATTGTGCCCGGGATGGCTTCCTGGAAAGTTTTAACTAAAATAGAGAATAAGAACTTTGCCTGCTGCTTTGATAGAAAGTCTAACGGTAGAGTGTTATCCAAATCCTTGAAAAGTAACTCCAATGAACCTTTCTTTTATCTCTATGGAGGAAGTCGTGGGTTGTAGACAACTTACAGGACCTTCCCTCCAACCCCACTGTTCGAATGGCTACATTTATACTTTCTTTATTTATTGATTATGTTTTATGAATAACAGAGCTTTCATTGAGAAAAACATGAAACATGAAAGTATACAGACTCCAGTCGAGTAAATTAAGGCCTAGATAGTAATTACAAAAATGTTTTGACAATAAAGTCTACAAAAAAAAAAAAAGATTATTTTGTTCTGTGGCTTTTCTTTTAAAGATTCACATGGCTTCATCTAGATCTTAAAAACCACCAGGAACCAACAACGAAAAGTGGGAGGGAGCTTCATCCAGATAACTAAGTCCTAAATTCTTAACTTGATCGTACATGTAGAAATGGTGGTAGCTTCGTGGAAACACAATTCTGCCAGGATGATGGGGGGGGTTTCTTGGTGATGTTTTTGTTAACTTTTTTTTTTTCTTTTTCCTTCATTTTCGTTTTTTTTATCACTTGATTGTATATCCTTCCATTCACTCTACGAATTTATGGTTGCTAATAATAATAAAAGAAAAATATAAAATATAATAATAAATGAAAATATAATAATAAATGGAAAATTTGACCTAATAATATTTAATCTAATCCTAAAATGAATAAATAATTAAAAATGATAAAAATACAATTATACTAAAAATAATATAAACCAACAATTATAAATTAAAAATAAGAATTAAAACAACATAAAGTTACCACAAAAAAAAGAGGAGATACGCACTGCCACATACAGGAAGGAACAATCCTAGATGATTGACTTTTAAATATAGAGAATTAATACAGGAAAAGTATACAGACTTCCTATATAATAAACAAACTAAGAAAAAATATATAATTCATGAAAGGAACCGTTCTTTGTTTATTCAAATAGGAAGGTTTCGAGAACTCTCTAATCTCCCCAACAAGACTACAACCTTTATCAATATAATTTCTATCCTCTAACAAGCCTACAACTATTGTTTTTTTTTAAAAAAAACAAGAGACAACTTTTCATTAAGAAAATGAAAAGAGCAAAGCTCCAAGATACAAAACCCAAGAATGGAAAAGAAAGAAAGAAAATTCAAAAAAAAAAAGTACAACAAAGTCTGAATAGTGAAGATACAAGAGAGACAAAATGTCTAACATGATGGGATACAACAAACAATTGATATAAGATGGCCTTGACTGCAATACCCCTACAACTATTGTTTATAAAGCTAACTAAACTAACCAACTAATATAACAACTTAAAGGGGTCTATAATGATCCGTGGCTAAATATAATAAGACAAACAATCTTGCTCTTGACTCCTAGTGATTCACACGTTATCTTGAGTCACTCATCAGTGAATTGATACAAAATGGGAGTGTTATACTTGATATGGTACTGAATGTTTTTGTATCTTATCGAGACAAAGTCACAAAACAAGATATAAGAAAGCAGGAACCATGAAGTATGAACCATGAAGATGGAAAAACAATGATCAGTTGCACAGCCAAGAACAGAACAAAGACATAACCTGTAGTTACTTACCCACTTTCTCTTATGCATTTAAACCAATTGCGAATGTCAGTTTCACTAGACTCTGCCTGCCCGCCTCCCTTGCTCAAGTTAGAGTGAGGATCCTCGGTGAAATTTAATGCAGCTTTTGAAAGCTTAGTGTTTACTTCACCAAGAAGACTGGATTTCTCAATATCACTGAAAGTCATTGCAGCCCTTACCTCTCCAGGTAATGTCTGGGATACCGCTGGACACCATAGAGAATGTAAAACTCGGAGCAACTGCATATCAAATAGATGCTGATGGTTACTATTCCGTGCATACAGTGAACTGTAATTTATTTTTTTTATCTCGACACACAAACTGTGATTCCTTTTTATTGACAGATAATTTCAAACATAAAAGAAAAGGCAGAAACTGTTGATATCTGAAGAGTTTTTAATATTTCTGCATTATATAAACCTCATGATGCAAAGAGATAATTTATACACAATAAGAAAAAACTAACCTAAACAACCTTCC
The DNA here is from genome assembly GCA_037832685.1 of Sicyos baderoa. Taxonomy (NCBI): domain Eukaryota; kingdom Viridiplantae; phylum Streptophyta; class Magnoliopsida; order Cucurbitales; family Cucurbitaceae; genus Sicyos; species Sicyos baderoa. The sequence goes on along the minus strand of JBBMEF010036734.1, from coordinate 7,092 downwards.
TAAATTTTTAGGAATCAAATAATAATTTTTTTTCATAAAGATAAATAACAAATTTACATAAAGAATATAATTCCCTAACTTATTTCAACAATTTCCATCCATGTATCAGGCCCCACCCATACTACACATGGAAACTTCACATGCCCAGCACTAGCTCTAGGAAACATCAAAAATAAAAAAAATAAAAATAAAATGAGATCTTGGGAAACTTCAACCCAAACATAGAATTTCAAAAGAAAAGGTAATAATTAGCATCATAAAATTGCAATTTACTTTTAACAGGGGAGGTAGCATCCATGACAAATGAGAAGCAATGGGGTGAGGAGAACTTGTGGTTGGTAAGTTCTGCAAATTTGGATTGGATTTTCTTGTTCCACTTCTCTTAAGTGCTCTTTCAAAGAATGTCACCGTGTGGAAAATTGACCACATTGTAGCCGTCTCAGAACAAAGACGAACCAATCCTAGGGGTTCAGACAAATAATTATTTTGCCACTCAGTCTGGATCCACTGTTGGCTTAAAGGTTCCAGCAACCAAGCTAAAATTTCATGCTGCTGTTGAATTCTGCAACAGGTTTATAGAAGTGAAATAATAAGCATGATGTTAGACAAAAGTTATACAGAAGTAGCCAGGCTATTTCATTTATTTAATAAATTTTCAGACTCAACTCCCTTGCCACAAAAACTGTTTGGAGGCTGTTTGGCACCCTGATTTGGGTTGAAGGCCCGTTTGGGCAACATTAATTAAGGGCCCATTTCATTTACCACCCCGGAGGAGCGGAGTGCAACAGTATTCACTATTGAACTTGTTGACTGCCTATCTCACACGGTCACACACGTTTTCTTGCATGCTCGTTCTCTCTCCCATATGACTCCCCTCAAACCCTCTCCCTCTTTAGATCTCTCATTCCCCAGCATTTGTTTGTTCCTTCAATGGAAGTTATGTGGATTCTCTCTTCTTCAACTGGAACTCTCCCCCCCATTGCCCAGAAGATTTGTAACCTACTTGCTCAAATCATGTCCATTTTTTTTAGTACTCGCATTCTTCTTATTAGTAAATATAATTAAATTTACCACAAACCATCCGCTTAAGCTTTTGGGTTGGAGGTTCTGGGTTCAAATTTCTACCGAGTCGTTTCATCCCCAATTAATATTGATTTCCACTTCATGGACATTCTCAAATTTCTAAACCACAAGTGAGTAGGAAAGGTTGATATAATTAAACGTATACCAACCCATAAGCTTAATTTTTAATTGATTGGTGATTCAACATGATTCAACCAACATGATTCACAAAGTCTTGTCAAGTCGTTTAATTTTTGATTGTTGGTTGATATAATATGTTGATTGATTGGTTGATATAATTTCCAAGATCATTTCCTAATAGTGACAGATAGTTTTCTTATAACTAACTGCAATACTTTCAGAATAAAATAAAAAATTCTTATTAAAAACAAAAGCCAAGAAAATTTATGGATATCTTTTTTTTTTTATAGGAAACAGAAAACTTTCAATGATGAGATGAAAAGATACAAAAACAACCCATAAAAAGATGGATAAAATTCAATAATTACAAAAGACCATTCCAATGAAAAAGAAGAGAGTTAAAACTGTAGTCTTTAAAAGGCAAAGATTTGTGAGCCCATGACATTGCCAATAAGGTAATTGATTCAATTAAGATGAAACATAAAACACAAATATTTAGAACAGTCTGAAAGGTGAAACCTCTGAAATTTGACTCTATGACACATCTGCATATGAACATATTATCAACCATAAAGTGCAGCCAGTTCAGATAAGTTGCTAATTACCCAGCAGTAGAGGCCATAACAAGGAATGCTTCACCCATAAGATTATGCTCACCACGAAGCAAACGTCCTTCTCTTTGTAAATATCCCATCGTGTCAGCTATACTCTATAAAAAAACAAATGATGACGTGAATGATGATAATTCTATTTCCCATCATAAGCTAAGCCTCTTGGTCATTGCAATCGATGCATGCATAAGTAATAAGTTGTCTACATTTTTTAAGTTTTAAGATGCTTTTGTTATTGATCTACAACAGAAAAATAAATAAAGCTCCTATGTTCAGAGCACGCGGCAAGAAGATGAAGAGAAAACAAGGGTAGAAAGAAACAGTGAAAGACAAATTCACTCTCATCAATGCAGTGAATCTATATGTATGCATGCCAATAATTGTGTGCATGAGCACATGGGTGATAAATAAATAAGACCATAGAGGGTAAGGAAACCTTCATATGGGGCAGAATACTTCTATCAGCAGCTTTTGCCATACGAATAAAAGATGTACAGATCTGTAACCTTGCATATCGTGCACTACTTGGAGACGAATCCTGCCAATAAGACATGTATTAAACAACTATCTAAGTATGACCCTTTACACATACAGAGCATATGTTACTAAGAACCTTAGCAATGGGGAGTGACGTTAGGAGCTCAAATAACTTATTGATGACACTAGCAACAGCATCGGGAAAATATTTCAGAAAGGGACCCAGAGCATCTAGATAGTGCACAAGGACTACCACCAAGGCTGGCTCACTCCAATTTAATGAAAGAAGTTGCTGAATTAAACCTGGGGGACAAGAATCCAGGCAACTTAGAGGGCCGAATAGATTCAAACATAAAACTTAAATAGAATACAATGTTAATGGCAAACCTTCAAAAAATCCACGCAATTGGAATTGAATTTCAGAACTACCCACGCCAAATTCATTTGAACCATCAAAAAAAACAGTACACACGACATTTTCAAGAGTTAATTGCATGCTTTCCATCAAAGCTATGTCCTGTATAGAACAAATCTTACACTTTCAGAAGAGCAGTTGCAACTCATATAACTTGTGCACTATAGAGATACTTCAAGTACTGTAATCAAACCTGACAAGGCATTTGTAAAGACAAAAGGGTTTTGATGATTGTGATAATTCTTTCGGAAACTTTATCACTGACTATTATAGGCTTGTATGAAGCTAAATACTTGATCAACTCCACCTGCATCAAAAACTTTTGCATCAATACAAGAAATAATATTGGAACATTCCAACTAGAAACTTCGGACTAAATCTGGATGGATATCCAGTGAGCCATCAAAATAAAATATCATCCAGAAAGTAGAAATATCAACTTCATTAAGTCCACATCCTTGTTTACATTGGAAAGGTTCAAACATGCATGTACTGATACAAAAAATACTTAAAGGGGTGGACGAAAACTGATCGGAACCAAATACGTATTGATTATACAAAAATAACAAAAAAAAAACTCTCTCGAAAAAGCTATCACTTAACAAAACCCTAACACCCATCACCCGATCTTTCCTCCTCTAGCGCGCTGCGCGACACCTTCGACGCTAAGAGGAGGAAGGGTTGGTTACCCCCAATCCACTTTTCCTCTAGCGTTGTCGTGGGCCTCGTGGCCACCTTCCTTGAGAAGTAAGGTGACGAGATCGTGATGTCCAAAAATAGGGATTCACTTGCTTAACTTTGACAGGATGATTCGTTGGTTTTCTTCACCAACAATCTCCCTACCTTCAACCACTTGTGCCATCCCTTGGGGACAAGGATACTCTAATACCATGTTGCAGCATATTTAAATCCTTTCAAATTTTCATAGTAAGCCACAACTCAGACTGCAACACATGATATCTGGATTCTCTCATAAAAAGACAAGCCAAGGCCAAGCAAAGGAACAGATATTCCAAAGCTTTGTGAAAGAAAAGAGAAGAAGATTGGTTGGGATATGAAAACGACTAAGACCCAATAAAGAATTTAAAGAGAAAAGGTGCACATGTTGTAGAAGCCAAATGTGATTATCCCTGATGGATGCGTTTAATCCCACTCCTTGAATGAAAAGACCAAAGAAATACAGCTCTGAGTCACTCATTATCAGACAGTTCTAAATGAAAAGTAACGGTACTGAATCTCCAAAAACCTAGAATGAACTTGAAAAAATGGGCAAGTTCTTTGAGAAAATGATTCCGGATCCCATTTCCTACTCAAAGGGTAAAAAAGTCAAGAAAGGTTCTTATAAAATGCAACAAATATCATGAGTAAATATTATAATAAATAATCATACATACCAGTTTTGCCCGATATTGGCTGAAATCACCTTTTCCATCAAAATCATCACTCCACAACTCCAATCCACCCAGTGAGGGTGCTACAATAGGGGAAACCTTATCTTTCTTGAGCAGTCGCTTGAAAGATATATCAAGCATTACAATACATACATCATCATTCATAAAACTTAAGAGAGTTCTCCTGTCATTATCAGGTGATGTTGAACTAGAGCCTTGATTACTAAGTTTTGAAACATCTCCCGTTGACTGGGTCGTAGCCTTCAACTTTGAAATCAAATCCCTCATTAATGCCTATTGAGCACAAAAAAGGTAAATGCTGAAAAAAAAAACCTTGTCTGCATAATATTTTAATACCAGGCATTTTAAGGAAAACAAATATATACACAGACCTCATACATACCAGCCAAAAGTGCAGGGATTGAAAATGAAGAGATAATTTATAATGTTGGAAAAAGCCCAGCATCTACAACAGGAAAAATATCCATAGTTAAAGAAAACCATATTCAGATGTGTAAAATATTTATGAATCTTGAAATCCAGTAGAAGGCAATCTGATGTCATGGAAGAGCAAGAAACAGAATGTGCTCTCATGTTCAAGAGTTGAGTCATAATATAGAGTCATGACACATTTGTGTGTGAAATAGTGTGGATACATCAACTTTTGACGGAATAGACTTCGGTATTACTATACGTGCTAAATTGTGGTGTGATAATCAAGTTGCACTTCATATTGTGTCTAATCAAATATTTATGAACAAATCAAACATATTAAAGTGGATTGTCATTTCATAAGTGAAAAAATATAGCGATGATTGATTACTACAAGATTTGAGAAGACTAGAGGAACAATTAGGAGACATTCTCACCAAGACTAGAGAAACAGTTAGGGTTTCTTTATATCCCTAGATTTTCTTGTATATACGTGACATTCTAATGAATAATATATATGTAATATTATTCCTTCTTAAGGTTTATTTGAGCAAGATCCATTATTGTTTAACATCTGGATGATAAACCAATTACCAGTTGAAAATAAGGTGGAAGCAGAGCCATGTCCCCAGATATACATTGCAAATTAGATGAACCCATGGATACGAGACTTTCACAAATACAATCCATAAACTCAGATTCACTTTCATCAATCAGACAAGAACTAGTAGGGCCCGAATTGATGAAAAACTCTCTAGAGACATTCATCAAGATCTCAAAGACATTTTTCATGGCAAAGTCATATTCAGATGTAGCATCTGCTGGTCTCTTCCTGCATAGTACGTGAAATAGCATGGAAGTCAAGACATTTGCTCATAATTGTAAAGAACAAGCATAATACTGCTACATACCTTGCAGAGACAATCTTGAAAAAATCACAGGCATGAAGCCGAAAATCAGGAGAACAAAGTAAGAAGCCACACCTGTGGAGAGTGAGTTCAGAACCAGATAGTGTGGCGAGTGAGTTAAGAACCAGATATACCAACTCCAAATCAGGTTCTACAAAGAATAAGATAAAAAGATCATACCCACGTATTATACCATAATTAGCAAGATCAGGTAATGGAGCCCATTCAGCATATGCATTAACAGCATTTAAGGCAGCAGTAACAGCAGCTACATGCTGTTTTGCAATATCATGCCTTACTTCACTCAGCGCAGCCCCGAAGTGCCTCTCAAGAAACTATTTAACAAAAAAAAATATCATAAATCTAGAACTTGAAAATGTTTTCGTTTCCTATAAAAAAAACAAAAATACTAAATCTAGAATAAGCAAGAGTGTGAATGTTAAGGGATGGAGCATACGGAGTACAACAACGAAAAAACTTCAGGCAAAGATTGAGTAAGACCCCGCAGCAAGGTTCTGCGCCGATCACCTGAAAATCATTTGCAATTATTGAACCACCACTAGAAAATGTAAACAAAGAAGATAAAGCTTCAGATGCAAAAACTTAGAATTGTACAAGTAGAAGTACATATTAACAAATGTCCAATGCTACTCTCCATCCTGTCAGTAACAAAAAAATAATATAATAGCACAGTTACATTAATAAAAATTCATGATGAACCTTCTAAATCCTCATTGTGAACTGTAATATCTTCAGGAAGCCACCTCAGCATCATTGAAACCAACTCAGCCTAAGATTAGATGAACAAAAGACTAATTAATTGTACAAGCATGATGTTGGGAGAAGGAAGAAAAATGAAGCAACAATATTCTTTTTGTTGTACTTTTTAACGCAGAAATGCCTGAAGCAAAAAATTATGGAACTTACATGTATAGGACCCTTACTAGACAGGGAAACCAAAGTTGGAAGTAATTCTTGCCATAACTTTAATCCTTCTCTTCTGACAATCTGTAAATCAGAGGAAAAGAACACATGTAAAAAACTTCGCATTCATACGTGAAAAGTTACAAAACAAATCAAGAACCAAACCAAATATGAAGTATAACAAGAAGGATAAAACCCGAAGTATCTTACAAAATAACAAATGACCTTCCTATATTTTTCTACTGACAATCAACCCTAATAAATGATAAACTAAGATCTTGTAGTTCCTTAAGAGTCAAACCTCAGCAACAAGAGCAGCTGTCTGACTTTTCAAAGCCCATTCTTCACAAGGAGTTGTAATTTTAGCCATCAGATCAATGCAAACATTCGCAAAATTCCTCTTCTCCATAGAATTCAATTCCCCCCACCGTAAACGAACCAAATGCTGCATAAAGATACAAAACAAATACCGCAAAAATAATTATTTTAGATAAAAACATCATTCAAATATGTGAAAGTTGAAACAATGATGGAAATCTGAAAATGTGATTTCGAATTATAAATAAAAAAAAAAAACCAAAATGAAATATGGGCAAAATAAAAAACATTTAACCAACTTCAATCATAAAAGTGTTGTTTCTAAAAAAAAAAAAAAAAAAAAAAAAAAAAAAAAAAGTGTTGTTTCTTTACAAAAAACCCCCATGGGGCACCCCACTTGGTCATGGAGGTCC
>JBBMEF010036723.1:0-14820 GCA_037832685.1 Sicyos baderoa | reverse complement strand
GAGACGAAACGAGGCTTGATCTCTTCACACAAAACTCCGATTCGATCCGAAAGAGGAACAATCACCGTCCCGGAATATCAATCGATGAAGAAGCACGATCTAGACTGGAACGTTATGGGATTTGGGTGGATTTGGGAAGAAGGAAACTAATGAAAAGTCTGGATTGAATCGATCTAGGCAGAAGGAATGCAGATGAATCGACAAAATGGGATCCCAAAAAGCTGTAACAATTAACTTCCCTTAATTTTAGGCCATTTTACCTCACGACTGATTCATTAACTAATAAATTAATTAATTAGCACAATACAAATAGGGGAAGTTACCTTATTAGATGGAGAGGGATTTGGCGGGTTGTTACACTACAACATTGTTTCCATTTCATTAAATTAGAAAGCCTTTTTATAATTACGCATGCACCTTGCATGTTTTTGGAATGAATCATATCTTTTTCCAAAAAATAACACAAACATAGTTCAAAAAATGTATAACTTCAATAATATATAATCTCATAAATTATCATTTAAATTTTCTCATCCCAAATATTATTGAATAAAAACTAAATTATCTATTTACCTTAAAAAAAGAACTAATTAATCTATTAATAATCTTGGTTGGAGACTTCACACCATATTTAAATTGTTTATACTACAGAAAAGAACTAAATATTGATAGGAAAAATATATACTAAGGGGTTAAAAAAGGAGGATTTTTCTTGTATAATAATAATAATAATAATAAAATGAATAATAATTTTTTAGAAGAAAGTTGTGTGTAGTAAAAAATTTAAGTAGACTTGAAAAAAAGACGGACTTTAATAATTTAAAGGGCTTTGTGCGGGACTAAACCAAAAAGACAAAAAATTTACAAAACTAGGCATATTTAGTAAATTTAGCAAATCTAATTAACGGAAGTTAATATGAATTTCTCTTTTTTAGGTAAAAGACACAAATGCCTTCTTTTATTAAATCAACATTTAAATATCTAAAATCCGGTTGGACTTTTTTAACTTTGCTCTAAAATTACTCCATCATGCTTCCTTATCTCCTGAGTTGATTTTTTTTTTGTAGGTAGTTATTTTTTATTTTTTAAAAAATACCTAAAATCTTTAATAATATATTAATCAATAAATAGGGCTTTGAAATATTTTTTACGTGATTAGGTTAAATAGGAAAAATATTTATAAAATTTTTTAGATTTTAAACTTTTAGCAAAAATAGTGTGGCATTAAAAATCAATAAATACATTTTAATAACCAAATAGGTCGTGTGAGGCGATTGATTATCTGGTTTGATGTTAATCTATTCTCACTTCTCGGTCACGGGAATATTGTACTATAAATACTCACTAATACTAATATTAATTATTGATATTGTAGTATTAATCATTAATATTAGATTATACATACTCATTAGTACTTGTATTAATCATTTATACTATATTATAAATACTCATCAATAATGTATCATAAATATTCAATAATACTAGTATTAAACATTAATATTGTATGTAAATACTCATTAATACTAAGGCTAATTTTTTAAGAAAAATAGTAAGATTATAGTTAATTTTAAAAAATTAATAAATATAGTGATCGTGTATTAATAAAATATTTTTCCGTTTGACATTTAATTTAATATTAATTATAAAAAATATTGTATTACGACATTAAATTATTAGTCAATAAAATTAATACCGTAGTAAAAAATTGAAAATTTGAGATTCAGACCATCAAACATATAAATTTGAAATGCATCCAATGAAAAATAGAAAAAATAATGAAAGAAAAAAGAAGATTTGAAAGAAAAAAAACAATAAAAATGACGAAATTTAATCAAAATTAAGTAATTATTATTATTATATTTTTTAAAGAAATGATTGAAAAAAAAAGTTATTTGTAGTACGTGGCCACAATCCCTTCAGAATCTCAATTGGTTAAAAGACAAATTGTAACGTAGGCTGAAAGCAGGTAAAAGGAAAAGGTAAAACAAGGGTATAATGGGTATTATTTAAAAGTATTATTCCGTAAATTTAAAATAAAAAATAAATTTACAAATAGTTTTAAATATGACTAGATTTGTAATTATTTTCTTAAACGTGGTTATCCACCACAATTTCCCATAAAACTAACAATTGGTTGTTGGAAGATAAAGAGTCTCCATGACCAGACTTTCCACTAGGAGTGATTTCGGTTCGATTTTTGTCGGTTTTATACCAATCCGATAACCGAACTGATATCTTCGATTTTTTAATAATTAATCCGATTCAATATCCATTGCCCAATAGGGCTTAGAACCATTGGATCGATTTTTTATTGATTCGGTATTTAATAGATTCGATCCAATGTTCAATAAAATCATCGAAAACTTAATTTTTCATATGAATTGAATTCATTTTTCAAAATAAAAAATTACAAAAAAACAATAACTTATAAAATCTTGAAATTTTCTAAAAAGTAAATAAATGTGGAGAATAGATGAATTTTACTATGCTTACTTTGAACAACTCAATCAATATAACAAGTTAATAAAGTTTCATATCTAAACTATGTTTTTTTTTAAATTTTATTTCTAAAAATAGGATCCTTTTTAATATATGGGAAAGAAAAATTGAAATCGCTCATGACAATAATGAAGGTATCATCAACAACAAAGTTATATAATATAATAAGAGAAATAAAGAATATTAAGGGCCTGCAGAAGCTTTTCCATTGCCAAGGAGGAACCTATAGTGATAGAAATTAGTGTACAAACACTACACCGGTAAAATATAAAGATACAAGTATAAAGAAATCGGTAAAAAACAAAAAATTGATCTATCAAGCGAGAGAATGGAATAAGATGAAGAACACATAAAGATTTAAGCTACATAATAGAGGCATTTTGCTGTATTTTATTTAGGTTTCACAAATTGAGAGAGATATTACAAAATTAATTAACCCAAGAATTGGTTAATTAATTTTCCCATCAAAAGTAATGAGCTGACACATTAAATCTCAAATACAAAATATAGCTGCAACAAAATCTCTATTTTTTCAATCCAAGACCAATCAACCCCAAGTGCGACACCTAAGAAACTTTTGATGTAATTGAATCCTTCAACTTTTAAGAGCACAAAATTGAAGTTCCCGATCAACCTGACAAAAATCAAAAAAAATGAAGAACAAGAGGAACACGAAGGCGGATCGAATTGATGAAACAAAGAGGCGAAAGTACCTTTTTCGATGGAAATTTAAGATGACTTAAGGATAGAAATTGATGGACATGAAGCATAGACAAACGATTCAAGAACTTCATACCAGCGGATTCCATCGTCAAATTCACCGGCATTGAAACCAGTTTGGAAAAGTCGAGCAAAAAAGGGAAACGGCGTAAAATTAGGGATACACGTGAAGGAGGATATTATAAGCTAGGGTTTTTGTGGCCGAGCTAGCAATCGAATGGTCGATCTACTTGCTAAGCTCAACTACAAGTTGGATAGCTAAAATAATTAATTAAAAAAAAAAAAAAAAATCTTATGCATGCTCTCAATGGTCCAAAAATATAAACCCCCCCCCCCCCCCCCCCCCTTAAATGTACATATTTTCCAGCATCAGCATCATAATATATCCAAAACAATGAAAAATGTAGATCAAGTTCTAGTTCTATCTGTTTCAGATGTCAAATTCGGATGCATTAACAATATATATACACACATACATCACTCACATTCACTGGAGAAAAAAGCCCAAAAAAAAGGAAAAAGAACAGAAAAGAATCCCTTTTTTCCTGCAGGTATTAAGTTGCCAAATGGGTATTATTCAACAACTCATGAATTAGCAAAAGGGTCAAGCAAGCAGCTTTTTCTCAGTTCAAGTTCATTTAGCAAGTAGGAGGAGAAAGAGCAACTAACTTGAAAGGGTAGTTGGGATTAAAAAGCACTACACCATGCTTTTTTATTAGCAATGCATCATGACCCTTGTTACCTTCTGGAAGAAAGTTGGGCACATACTTGTGCTGAACATGATGCTCTCCTTCATCCATTCTGGTACTACCCTCTCAAAAGTCCCCAGCGATACGACCCGATACAGAATTTCTGTTTCTCCGGCTCGTTCATTTTTCCACGTTAGATCGAAGGAATAACCTGATATGGCCATAGACAAACAAAAGAAGAAAATCAATTAGCAGTTGGAAAGTATAGCAGCCAGCTGCCACAATGCAGAAGAACAAACTTTTTTTTTTTTTTTGATAGGAAATGATACGATACTTTCATTGATAAATGAAAATTACAAAAAAGTCAATAACAGTATTACAAAAAGCTTTGCCAATGAAATAACAAAATAGAAAAACTATAATCTTTGAACGGAGCAATAGAATGGGTCCATTTTAGAGCCAAAACAGTAATGTCCTCGAGTAAATCATGACCATCAGGAACTTCTTCTTCAAAGAGCATAGCATTTCTCCTTTTCCATATGATCCACCAAGTGGCAAAAATAAATGCTTTCCAGAGGGCTTTCTTTTCATCCTTGAACGGGTGACCAACAAGTAGATAATAAACAACATCTTGTATGGTTCCAGGCAATGTTAAGTTCCATTTGAAAGCACAGAGTAGATAATCCCAAATCCTTTTGATCTTTTTGCATTGATTAAAGAGATGGAAATGGTTTTCAAAATCTTCGAAGCAAAGGATGCAGCAGTTTGGAGAAATTGAGAGAGTAGGAGCCTTGCGTTGGATGTTGTCATTCGTATTCAGGATCCCATGACTCAATTCCCAAACAAAAAACTTGATTTTTTTGGATGTGGGCCACTCCATATCTCCTTGTACATGTCAGTCTTTGCTTGTGGGCTATCGGAAGATAGATGCTCAAGCAGAGATTTTGTCGAGAAAACTCCCGAAGGTTCAAAAGCCCAGCGCCAAGTATCCCTTATATTGCCAAGGGAGATACCATTCATCTCATGCAAAAAACCAGCCCATTCATCAATTTCATCATCCTTAAGTTGCCTCCTCAAAATGAAGTCCCAAATGCGATTGGAAGAGTCCCATAGAGAAGCAGCCGTTGCAAGTTTGTTGATAGATAAGTTATAGACAATTGGATATTTTGAGCTGAGAGCAATAGAGCCATGCCAAAAATCTGTCCAGAAGGTAGTATGTTCTCCATTCCCAATCTTTATTGAGGAATTGTTATAAATCATGTGCTTCCATCTATCGATGTTTTTCCATGGTCCTTTGGTTACTCTAATGCCAGAAGTGCCAACTTTCTTTGGATCAGAAGAGATTCCATATTTGGTAGCAATACATTGTCTCCAAAGTGCATCGGCCTCATCATAAAATCTCCAATGCCATTTAGCCAAAAGGGAAACGTTCTTTTTATGAATGTCAATGATGCCCAGTCCACCCTGTTGGAGCGGGAGAGTCACCTTTCCCACTTAAGAAGATGGCTAAAACTAGACCCATCTTTTCCCCTCCAAAGATACTTCCTCATCAATCTCTCAATAGTGTTGGTGATTTTCTTTGGGGCAAGAAAGAGAGAAATAATAGATAGGAATATTAGCAACACCGCAGTGAGGAGAGTAAGCCTTCCACTCTTTGATATATGAGAGGAGCTCCAATTATGCAACATTTTACTAATTTTTTCAACAACAGGATTCCAGAACTGAATCGATTTCGGGTTGCCTTTGAGTGGAAGGCCAAGGTAATTTGTAGGCCATTGTTCAACCTTGAACCCGAAGGGAACAACCACCAATATAGTCTCAGCGTGATCCATATTTAATGATAGAAGCGAAGATTTTTTACAATTAATATTCAGTCCAGAAGCTTCCTCAAAGGATTTAATCGTAAGCATCAAATTTTCCAATGAATCCTTCTTCATGGATGAAAAGAGGATTGTGTCGTCAGCAAAGAGGAGGTGTGTAATATTCAATCCATTTCTGTCGCTTCCCAGTCGAAAACCTTCAATACAATTCAGCTTCTTAGCCATCTCAATCTGTCGACTAAGACAATCCATAACAAGTACAAAAAGGAAAGGCGAAAGAGGATCTCCCTGTCTAAGGCCCCTAGATGCTAAAATTTTTCCACGAGGCTTGCCATTAATGATGATGGAAAAATTAGCGGAAGATATGCAACCTCTAATCCATCTTCTCCAAACAATACCAAAGCCTTTCGCTCTCAGAACGTCATCCAGAAAGTCCCAATCCACCATGTCGAAGGCTTTTTCAATATCGAGTTTTAGAACAACACCCTTTTCATTACTTCTGTCCCATTCATCAATAAGTTCATTTGCAATGAGGATCGCATCCAGGATTTGCCTTTTACTCACAAAAGCAGATTGGTAATGAGTGATTGTGCAAGGAAGGACCAATTTAAGCCTCTCAGATAGCACTCTAGCAATCACCTTGTAGATACATGTAGTTAGACTAATTGGTCTGTAGTCGGATACAGTTGATGCCACCAACTTTTTCGGAATAAGACAAATATAAGTTTCATTAAGGCTAGCATTGATGATGCCATTTTCAAAAAAATCCTTGAACACAATCAGAATATCATTCTTAATAGCGTTCCAAGATTTTTTTAAAAATTCCGCTGTAAAACCGTCAGGACCAGGCGTTTTATTGGTACCCAAATCATTGACCGCTCTCAATATCTCAGCCTCGGTAAAAGGAACCTCCAGTGACTTGCTTTGCTCCAAAGAAATAGGATCCCACTCCTCTATAAGAGGAAAAGGAGCTCGGTTCTTCTTCTTAGTGTAAAGTCTCCTATAAAAAGATACAAATTCATTCTCAATATCAATGTCTGTAACCAAGCTGATTCCTTGTTGAGAAGATATCTCCACAATCGTACTTCTTCTTCTGTTGACAGCAACACATCTATGAAAGAAGCTAGTGTTCTCATCACCCAAAGCAAGCCAATGTGCCTTACTTCTTTGAATCCACATGGATTCTTCTTTCGCACAAATATTCAGCAATTCTGCTTTAGCTTCCATTCGCCTATCAAAGTCATCTCTATCCAAGGTAGAGATTTCTTCTTTGTCATCAATGGTAGAGATCACACCTTTTAGCTCAAAGCTTTTAGCTTTATGATTTCCATAGATCTCGATATTCCAATTCTTAATCACCTGTTTGAGACCTTTGAGTTTTTGAATAAAACCATGGCCAGGCCAACCAGTCAATGTGTTCTCAATCCACCATTTCTCCATCATACCCTTAAAGGTATTGTGCTCCATCCATGAATTGATAAATCTGAAAGGTGTCGGCCTCCATTTCTCTTTACCCATATTGAGGCATAATGGGAAATGGTCTGAAGTAATTCTCTCAAGGCGCCTGGCAGAGATAGAGTCGAATTTTGCCGATATAGATCCAGAAATAAAAAATCTATCAATCAGAGTCAAAGTGGGAGGATGTCTTCCATTAGTCCAGGTGAATTTCCCATTCGCAAGAGGCACATCAATCAAACATTGAGAATCAATAAATTGATTAAAATTCTGCATACCCCTGGTTGGGATCCCACGATTAGATTTCTCCCATGACCATCTGGACACATTGAAATCGCCACCAATAATCCAATTCGGCTTGAATCTCAAGGAAAAGGCCTCCAATTCTTTCCATAACACATCTCTTTCATTGCAATCCTTCGGGCCATAAATCCCTGTGATCCAAAAATCGAAACCATCATTAAGTTCTAAATGAAGAGATAGAGAGTGTGTACCTTTTATAACCTCAATATCTTTGAAGTAAGATTCATTCCAGACAATTACAATTCCCCCTGATGAACCAACAACATCGAGAGTACACCAAGCCAGATTTCGAGAGCTCCAAAATGACTTGATAAAAGACTTGTCCATAGAAGATCTCTTTGTTTCTTGCAGAATCACAATAGCAGGATTATGAGATTTAAGAAAATCCTTCACCAGAGTTCTTTTCCCCCATAAACCCATTCCTCTAATATTCCAGGATATAATTTTCATGATAAACCATTGGGCCCAATGTTCTGTTCAGCATCAGATGATGTGTCATAGTTAACAGATGATTTCAAATTCAATAGTTCTCTCTCCCAATTCTTTTTCTTCTTCTGTGTTGTGCTCATTCCTTTAATTCCCGGCATTGGAGCAATATAAAGTTTATTCTTAGCAAGCCATGGGAAGAAAAAAGGAATAAGTGATGCAACTTCTTCGGGAATCTCTGTTTCAAGAATACCACTCCATAGATTTCTAATCTGTTCTAAAATTCTTCTTTCTATCAACTGTGAGCTATCGATTCGTAGAGGTTCTGGTTCCGCTTCAAAATGACTGCCTTCATTTTCGAAGTGTTGATCATCCATAATATTCATACATTGCTCATGTCTCAAAGTCAATGCTTTATCACAATTAGGAGAGTCCCCAGGGGAGGAACACCCTATTTCTGATTCGGACAGTAGGTGTGGAGTGTTGGTTGAGATTTTTGTCCCCACTACCAGAAAAGCCGGCTTACTGTTGATCACTATAGGCTTTCCAATCGCAAATTGTTGGTTAAGGGAAAAAATCGGAGCAGATGTTTGCTTGACTATCAAATTTAGACAAAACCAGCTAGTTATTATCCATCGTGTAAACGGGTGGCACAATGTCAGTGGGGGAGGTCTCAATGTGAGCTGACAGAATGGGCCCATTGTCAGGTTGAGAGAGAGTGTTTGCGTGCTCCTCTGTCTCGGATTGGACATTCTGTTCTTCTTCAATCGGCGCCGAAGAAGAGGAGGTTGGATTAATGGAAATGGTGTTAGATAGAACTGACCTGTTATTGCTTTTTGTCCTTGAGACCTTGACCCATTGCATAGTCGCGACGCGTGGCTTGTTGGCAGCGTGTGGGAAAAGAGCCTTCGCCGGAAGAGTTTCTCTCGGACATACTAGCGATCTCTGTTCCCCTTTCAATGATTCCGATGATGTAGAAACTGTTTGATACTCCTTGCCTTTCTGTTGTGGGACCTCTGTAGCAGGCAACAAATCGATCTCAACCTGTGGGATCATCCCATGAAAACCAGCAGAGTAGCCGTTGCTCTGTTGACTATTAAAGAATGGGTCTATCCTTACCGGCGAAACAGAGGTGGACGATGAAGGGATGAAAATGGTTGCTGGGAGGAAACCAAAATGGTTAGCCCAGACTTTAATATTAACCTCCATCAAATCAATTCTTTCTAAAGTTTTCTTAGTTGTTTCAATGTAACCTCCGCAACCATTACCGATGGCAGTGAAGTTTTGTATCGACCATTTCTCGAGTGGAAGGTCCCGAATCTTTATCCAACCTCCATAGCTAGCCACTTGTGGATTGTCCATGAGATTTTCAATACTATAAGCCAAAAAACGAACCGCAAATCTCCCAAAATGATACCAGTTCCGGATCTTGGCAATGGAGCAAGCATGAGTTCTGTTTTTGCAAGAGAGCAGAGCTTTGTCTGGGAGCAAAGGAGTAATGGCCGCGTCTTCAAACCATTCGGTTCTAATAGCATTCCTGATGTCCACCCATGAATCATGGAAGCATCTTCTCTGGATGATAAGAGTAGCGGAGAGGTCAAGAGGAAGAATAGCTTCAGTTTTTTGTCCAGAGGTCTCAACAGCAGCTGCTTTCTCAATGCTCTGTTTTCCCTTTGCTCTGTTTTCAATAGAGGTATTTATGTGGGTAGCATTCAATGCTTCTTTGAAGGTGGGTGGTTGTATCGAAGAGACTTTATAGCAGTGAGTATTCTCATCCAATTTATCATCAATTTTCACAGCTACCTTCACTTCAGTAAATGCTTTGAATCTCTTATAAAAATCGGTCCATCCTCTGCCATCATTCCCTGTTGGAATGAAGATCTTGCTGATTTCCCCATTTGGTGCAATCTTATGAATCTCAGCCGAATAACCTTTCTTAGATGAAACTTTTTCAATCCAATGAACGAAACCACCAGTTCTAAGAGTGTAAAAGAATTTCTGGTTCAATGGATAGTCCTTCAGCCTGTTGAAAGTTTGTAAATCCATTCCAAAGTTCTTTTTTCCAAGTTGAGAGAGAAGGTCCGGTTTCTCAGTTCTTCAGTGATGCGGATCTGGGAGTGAATATCTCTGTCATTAGTAAACGAAAACTTTTTTCTCCCAATCCAAAGAGATGTGCTTTGATAATCCATGTCTCCAACTCCGACGAAGACATTAGTGACGATCAGCGATGCACGGATGAGAGTGGAGAGAGGGGGGGGAGGCCGAGAGGAGAGAGGGGAGAGACATATTGCTTCCTTTTTTATGCAGAAGAACAAACTTAATTTCTAAATATTCTAACAGTAAGAACTAAACCACACTAAGTCCAAGCATGCTTTAATATTATCTACACAGTAGAACATCAAATCATATTGTTAAAATGGCATATCCAACTTTCAATTTACCACTTGATTTATGAATTGTCGATATGCATATCCCTTCATTTCGGTTGGTGGTGGATACTTCCATGCCCATCAACTGCTCAGCAAGGCAGTGGTATGGGCAATTGGTCGAAACACAGTCATTTCCTCCGCAGCAATCCAGCTGTAGCATTACATTGAAAATATCAGAGGGGAGAAAACGAGAAGTGTGATCATTAATCAGATATAAGTAAGTTATAACAGCTGCATGTTGGTTATCATATGCCATAACCTTGCTGGATGAGGCTTTTTGGGACTGCTCTTGTGTTGATTGCTTTTGCATGGGATCATCTTGAGCATTTGTATTAAGTGTTCTGAGTTCCTCGGTCACTGGAGTAGTATCCCTGGAACGCTTTCTTGTATTTCTTCTAGATGAGTCATTCGAAACTCCTCCACGTACAATTGGAGAAACATTAGGCGTGTGCAGTTCTTCCTTACGTGTTCCGTTCTTAGAACCACTACAATTTCCCTCGTGCTGAAGTTTTCGAAGCTTTTCAACTTCTTCAGAAAGAGTGCTAGCTGGATTGGATCAAGCCCATATGAAGAATTTATTAGGCAATCATCAGCACATGGATGCTTGTCAGTGAGATGTAGTGAGTGACATAGTGTTATGCAAAATGAATGTCGGTGAACAAAGTCCAATAGTCATAAATAATAAGACAATGGGCATGAGGGTGAAGGATAAAAGCTAGTCATCAAGGAATTCTAGCTCTAGTGAGACCCCCGCGACTGAATTTACAGAAGATGAATTGGAAGATCATAGTTACAATCATAATGGAAGACATAAATACCCTTGGAAATTAATGTGAAACTGTTGGTTGATTAAATTAAATTTACTCCAACCAATCAACTTAAACTTTTGGGTCGATTAGTGTTTTAACATAATTCAACAAAACAAATCTCAAGATACTTTAGTTTAGCATGGTAACTTAATTCGCCTACCGATTAAGTCTGGTTACATCTTACAGACATCATGAACGAAGTAGAGACTCAACAAGAGTTTGAATATTTTACTTCACTAGTAAAATAAACAGTTTGAATATCCTTCATTTTAAATTCTTATATTGTTTAAAGCCAAGCATTAGTTTCAACTTTCAAGTTCTTATCTAGGAACTCAAGGCGTGGCAAAATTTGTGAATCGTTGTAGACAGTTTACAGATGCAGTGGATGAGATAAACTTGAGCTAGAGATATGTTACTTACTTTTTTGAATCTCTTCCAATAATAGCTTCTGATAATCAGCGCATTTTGCATCCATCTTGGACCTGCAATTAAAAATAATTCTAAGAACAAAACAGCACAGAAGATAATGAAATAGAGTAGAGAAGTTGGTATTGATATTTTTTGACCTGGTCGAAGCTAGTTCATCTCGCAAGTCATTAACCTGGAGACGCAAACTATCATTTTCACTTTTTAGATGTTGAATAAACTCATCTGCAGCTGAAAAGAATCAATAAAATAGCGACTCAGGTGTAACCCTTTTGTCCAAAACCACAAATGATGCAAAAAAATATGAAAACAGACAAGGAAAGGATAATGGCCATATACCAGACACACAATTCACAAATTTGACTTCTTGATCCTTACTGAGCTGATCAAAGTCTAAGAATTGTTTAGTCTGTAAAAATGCAGGCAAAAATAAGATAGCTAATCGAGAATTCAGTTTCAGTATGCTGATAAGTTCCACTATACCCGGGGGAGGGGGTAATCACGCCCGTCCCTAGGCCAAAGAGCAGAGTAAAACAAAAGAGGCATGTGCACCTCACCTTGAGTTTAGAGTACTTGTGGTAGAGTTTCTTATTCAGAGCCTCCATCTGCAGAAGCAGAAGCAGTTGAATGTAAAAACAAATCAGCAAATATATATGTTGATTAGATAGTAAAATAGGAAACCCTAAATTTCAGAGATTAGAAGAACAAAAAGTAGCTACGAGAAGGAAGAAGTTGTGAGTACAGGAAATGGAAACAATTATGAGTAGAGAAAGCTTGTGAACATCATCAAATTTACCACAAATTTGAGATTGAAGCTCCAAGAAGAAGAAACCGAAACAAAGGCGCTGGATTCGAAGCACTAAAGAAGAAGAAACCTAAAAGACTAAAAACCCTTTGATTGTAAAATTATGAGTGTTTTGGTCGTGGGGGTATTTTCATCATTTTTGAACTCTCGGAGCATTTTGTAAATATTAAATAATGTTTCTCACATTTCGAACACCCTTTGCCCCTAAAACCCAGGTCGAAGGGGAAAAAACTTACCTGTGAAGAGAAACCTTCTGACTTCGTCTGCATACTTCCCGAACAGCCCGAAAAGGGTGGATGTTGCAAAATGATGCACGGAGGGTAATTTAGGATGGATGTTGCCTGTTTAGAGTCTTTGGATTGTTCAATTCTGTAATAAATATCCAGATAAAAGGCTCTTCTCTAGTACTCATGGGCTTCTCATACTTATTCCACTTATTTAATTAATTGGTTCATATGTATGTTTATTATATATTCCACTATGTTGGATGATTTAAGGAACATGTTATAAAACTGTGTAAACTTTGAATCATGCCAGTTTTCTAGACTGTGAATCATATGATGTATACCGGTTTTAGTGGTTGTTTATTGATCACTCTCAAATAGAGTCAATATTTAGAGCATTTTTGGAATCGTTGTTGTACTTTATTTATGAAATTCATATGCAAAAAAAGGTGAATATAATGAATAGAGTGAAGAAAAAAAAACTAATGCTCACGCATCAGGGAAATAAATGAAGGAATGTGATTTATAATGTAAAAACTGCTTATTTAGAGACTAAATGCGTGATAAAGAGTGGCTACGCGCTAATAAATGAATCTTTGCAGAAAAAACAATGTATGGCGAAGCCGACGCTAAGAAGATGCGATTGAAAAGATGGACCGATATAAAGTAGTGCGGAATTGAGAAGTTGCAATCAACAACATAAATAATGTGAATGCGGAACCTCAGTGCGATAGCAACAAATCGAGTTAGACGTCAAAAGCCTCAATCAATCAGATAAGGAAAGAATCAACGAGTGAATGTCAAATTGTCAGACCGTTGATGAGACAAACTGCAAAAATCATGGGATTCATACCTTATTTAGCAAAGACGAGATTCATGAAATCAATCAGAGGAAATTTGTCTACGATGATGTTGTAAGGGCCCGGTTTTAAGAGTCCTACTTCAGGAGTTGCTCCGGGTTAATTATGAGTTTCGGGAGTTCGCGTTGTAAATTAATTAAAATAGGATTTAAATTATTCCCTTGGTAGGATTTGAAGCCAAGATGGCTTAGGTTGGAGGCTTGGAAATTAAAAGAAATTAAAGGGAAAAGAAGTGTCTTTGCCAGAGGTCGAAGGGAGGATTTATGAGATTTAATCGGATTAATTTGATTAAATCAAGAATTAGGTCTTTTGGGGGTTCTTTTCATCTTGCACGATTTTCAACGTAGAAACTCTCTTGGCCGTCAAGTTCTCTCTCGGGCTCCATCGTCCCCTTCGCACGTTCCCGAGGTAAGATTGCTCGATCTCGCTCGTCTTCTTCTTGTTTTTCGATTTTGGGGGTTGTTGTTCAAAGCATTGGTTCTTGTCGCGCCAGGCCGAGCCGCACAACCACGATCGAACGCTCCCGAACCAGCAGCTTGCAGCGCCTCGGTTCGCCCAGCCCAGCCGTTCATCACTGTTCGTTCGCATCAGCCGCAGCAGCGAACCCGAGCCAGCGTCGGTTTGGTCGCACGCATCCGCAAGTCCACGCCACACTGCACCCGACGTGCCCAGCCGACCGAGCCTTGCGTCAGCGCTCGTGATCGTCAACCCGTTTCTGCAGCAGCTTAGGAGTGTTGTTGTTTTTTGTGTGTGCTTGTTCATTCATCAAACCAGGTAAGGATCTCTTACCAGGGTTGTGTGGACCCTGCGATACGTATTAATAGCTTGTTAATTTATGTGCTTGCTCGTTGATGTTTAGTGGATAGGGTGATTTCTCGTTTTTACTCTGACTAGCATGTGTTTTCATTGAGCATGTTGGTTTCATGTTGGCTTGTCTTATCTGTTTGTTGTTGTTGTAGTGTCATGTTAGGTTTGCTATTCTGAATTCTTATCCGTTAATGATCTGTTAGCATGTGCCCGAACTTAGAACCCCGTTTAGGCTTATAGCTCCGTTTAGGTGTTGTATGCCGAGGGGGAGTGTTTGGAACATGTTGTATGCCGGGTTACAGATAACCCATATTTATGTTGAGCTATAGATAGCTCCTAGCTATGCCGGGTTACAGATAACCTATATTGTGTTGAGCTACAGATAGCTCCTGGCCAACGTGTTGAGTTAAGATAGCTCTTGGATGATGAGCTACATATAGCTCCTGGCTAGTGTGTTGAGTTACAGATAACTTGTAACAGCCCGAAATTTAAGAGCAACGTTTCAGGACTTATCTCGGTTGGTTTATTGTTGAGGAGGTCGTTTGGGA
>JBBMEF010036692.1:0-14823 GCA_037832685.1 Sicyos baderoa | reverse complement strand
TTCGTTTTGTTTTAAAGGCGGGCACAGTGCCCGCCTTCGTTTTGTTTTAAAGGCGGGCAGTTTTTGCCCGCCTTTGATTTTTCGTGTTTTCAATTTTAAATTGTGTGCCCGCCTTCTATTATAGATATTGTAGTAGTGACTCAAGAATTCTATTGTTTAAGTAAAGAAGTAAAGGTCATTTTGTAAATAAATGGAAGATGAAAATCACACCTCTTGTCTCGAAATTGAAACGTCTTCGTCCGCCGGAGAGCTCCGTTCAGCTCCGTCGTGAGTCTGTCACCGTCCAAGGGTTAAAGCGTCGAGTTTGCAGGTTCGAGCAGCTCTGTTTTCATCGTGGGTTCGTCTCGGCTTGGGTTCGCGTGAGGGAGCAGCCACAACGTCGTCGCCGTCTCGTTCGCGGTGGGGTGGTGGTTCGAGCGTCGCGCGTCCTCGGGCTTCGCGATTTTGGGGTCACGGTGCGTGGAGTGGAGCTCGCCGTGCGAGTTCGTTCGTTGTGGGTTTTGTGCAGCCAACAACCGAGAGCGTTGCCTCCGGAGTGTGAGGGTAAGGTCTCTCTCTTAGGGTTTGTGTTGAGTGTGTTCTAATGAAGAAGAAGGTGGTTGTTTGGGTTGGAGTTTAAAAGGATTTAAAATGTGGATTAATGTCTATTCTAATGAAGGATAGGGGCTGTTTGTTTAGGTTCAAACTCATTTATGTGGTGGATTGGACTTGTTTGTTTAATGGGTTATGTTATTTAAGTTGTGGATTAGGTTGTTTGGTTGCAAGGTTGAGACCTTTTAAAACATGGATAAGTAGTGTTTGTTTCTAGATTTAAGCATATTTAAATAATGGATAAGAAGAGTTTGTTTACATGTTTAAAGCTATTTAAGTTATGGATAAGAGTGCTTGTTTGCTGGATTATGAATTTTCAAAGTGTGGATTAAAGTTGTTTGGCTAGTGGTTTAAAACCATTTAAGTTGTGGATTAAGGATTGTTTGGCTATTGGGCTTGGATATTCAAGTTATGATTAGGCAGTGTTTGGATATGGGTTTAGTGGTTGTTTGGATTAAAGTTTAATGGGTGTTTGGCTTGGATTAGATGGTGAATTTTTACCCTTTGACTGTTCTGTTGACCAGTTTTGACCCTAGCTGCTTCGTGTCCTTCGAGCTGAGTTTGTGGGGTAGGTGTAGCTGCCGGGACACCGGGGCACGTTTTTTGAGGTTTGCACTGTTTGATATATTAAATGTTCTGAATCCGATTTTGATGGTCTGAGGTGCTAGTTTTGACCGGTTTGTTTGTTTCAGGGCTCGGAGTGGTGTTTGGCTATTTCGAGCTTCTAGTGAATTCTTTGAGAGCTGTTAGTGGATTGGCCAAGGTAAGGGACCAGTTACCCCCTTCTCGGGGCATGTGGTTTAATACATGCATTGAATTGTTTGTATTGATTTACTTGCCTTGATTGAAGCATGATTTATGTGATTTGTATGCTTGTACTGAATGTATTGAAATCATGTATCATGTCTACTATTCTTTATGATTCATCGTATGCACGTTGTTGATATTGCATGATGTATCGCATGTCCCCCAGTTGTGGACTTGCCTGTGATTGTTATTGCATGATGTATCGCATGTCTCCCAGTTATGGACTTGTCTGTTATTGTTATTGCATGATGGATCGCATGTCCCCTAGTTGTGGACTTGCCTGTGTTTGACACGTCTTGATGCCTCGATTAGGCCTGATCGAGTCACTAGACAAAGAGAGGTACTAGTAGACCATTGTGGACGATGTTGTTCCGGGCTCACACTGTAACTTGGGACTACGCTCTTGAGTTAGGACTTCCGTGGATGGTCGGTCGACCAGGCTCACGGCCCTAACAACCGTCTACTAGTAGCCTAGGGAACCCTCCAGGTGCGTGATATTGGTGATTGGTGTGGCACCACCTCTCGTCGCGAGTACGAGACCTGTAGGCCAACAGCCAACTCGACTCGTTAGATCCCTTGATCTTGGAGTAGGTTCCCAAATTGCCCTAGAGTCATAGGACTCCTGTGGACTGTTGGTTTTTAGGCCTCCAGACCTTTAGACCGCTCTGCGTGGTGCAGGTTAAGGACGAGTTTCCTGATCTGTCACCCAGGAGCTCGGGTTCTGATAACCCTTCGATTGTGCTATTGATCATGCTTGTTGGTTGATGTTTGTGATTTGATGCATGTCTGTACCACGAGGTGGGAGATCCTTACTGAGTTTGCAAAAACTCACCCTTTCCACTGTGGAATACCACATGTACTACGAGATTGTATCGAGATGGGAGATCGGACGAGCTGAAGATGACCATGGGACCCGCTGCATTATTCTGTTTGAGTCTTTAAGTTTATTCTTTCTGAATGAACTATTTAGGGGCATGATAAGTTGAACATGTTTTACCAAACTTTTATGTTTTGATTATTGGGTACCCTATAATTGTTTTAATGAACTTATGGCTTTTACAAACTTGTTTTTCTTAGTCGTTTTAAGAGGTTTTATTTTAAATTTACATGTCCGAGATGTCAAGTACCATTTTCATGCATTCAGAGTTAAGGACTTAGGTTTAGCCCATAGTTTGGGTCGGGTCCTTACAGTTGGTATCAGAGCTCAGAGTCATAGATTCTGTAGGCTAGCTTACATCGTAGGCTGTTATTTTAGTCCCACATGGTCTTCAGCTGTCGATCGCCATCAGGTAACTTGGTAGTGGAATAAGGATTCTTGTTAAAGCATGTTTTCGTTTTGTTCAGCACTGCTTGTTTATCATATGTTATTGCTTATTATCATCAGGTAACTTTGTGAAGCTTGCAAGCCAAGGTTTGATTTTTATCAACTGGAAAATCATTGTAATACCCAAGCGGAAGAGACATATACACTTCTTCAAAGAGGTCTCCGTTGAGAAAAGCATTTGCAACATCCATCTGCTCAAGAATCCAATTTAGGTTTGCAGTGAGAGCAATGAGAGTTTTCACAGTGACAACTTTTGCCACAGGGGAAAAAGTGTCCATGTAGTCGACACCCTCGAGTTGGTTATAGCCTTTTGCAACAAGGCGTGCTTTGTATCGATCAACAGTGCCATCAGCCTTGTATTTGACTTTGTAAATCCATTTATTGCCAATTGTATGGGCTCCAAGAGGCAAAGGAACAATGGACCAAGTTCTGGTCCTTTCCATTGCTTGAATTTCTTCATCCATGACTTTCTTCCAATGAGAAAGTTGAGAAGCTTGTTTAAAGGTGGATGGTTCTAAGGTGCAGGAAATGTTTAAGGCAAAAATTCTGCAGCTTTTGGACAGTTTATCATAGGATAGATGCTTCTGAATTGGATGAAGAACCGTGTTTGTGTTTTCACACCCTTTCAACATATTGCAATGAAAATCTTGCAGATATCCTGGTGGTCTAGTAACACGTGAGGATCTTCTCAGCTCAACTTTATCATGAACTTGTGCTTCTGATATAGGAAGAACAGTCGATGAAGGTGAGGTATTATCCTCGAGAGTGTGGGTGTTTTGAACAATAGGATTTTGTCTTTCATTTTGAGGAGACATTGGTGGACGGGAAAACACACCATCCTCAATAACTGGTGGATTGGAAGACACACCAGCATTTGTTTCTGTTGAAGAAACATCCATATCAATAACAACATGATCTGAATTTTCATGTTGTGAATCGGAAATGTCATCATGGTTAGATGAAATAGCAACATTTTCTGGCGTAGTAGGTGAAGCAGTAGTCTGAGCTTGAACTCTATGGTGCACCAAAACATCATTATTTCCTTCAATATGGCTTATGTGGGGTAGAACAATTTCAGGAAATACATCCACCGTGTCTTCAAAATCATCCTTTATATTTGCTGGATCTTTGAAAGGAAAAAGATCTTCAAAAAAATGTATATCCCTTGATATAACGATCTGTTTCCGTGAAAGATCATATGCTTTGTAACCTTTCATCCCAGCTGGATATCCAAGGAAAAACAGGCTGAGGCACGAGGGTCAAATTTTGAACGGTTTGCAGATAAAGTGGAGACATAGCAAAGACATCCAAAGGTACGCAATGCCTTATAATCTGGGGAATTATGATGCATTATAGAGTAAGGGGTTTTATCATTTAGCAAGGGCATTGTCACTCTATTAATGAGGTGGGTTGCTGTCAGGACACATTCCCCCCAGAATTTTATAGGGACTTGAGATTGGAAATACAAGCTCCTTGCCACATTCAACAGATGCTGGTGTTTTCTCTCGACAACTGAATTTTGTTGGGGTCTTTCTACACATGAAAACTGATGTAACGTACCCGTAGAGGCAAAGAAATCTGTGAATCTAAGCTCAGGGGCATTATCTGACCTGAAGACTTTGATTTCTTTCCCAAATTGAGTACAGATCATTTTAAAGAAGCGAGGGACAACATCTAAAACATCTGACTTAACCCGTAATAAAAACACCCATGTATACCTTGAGCAATCATCAACAATAGTGCAGAAAAAACGATAACCATTGTAGGTAGAGGTTTTAAAAGGACCCCAGAGATCACAGTGAATCAGATCAAAAACAGATTCTGCAACTTTATTATTAAATGGGAATTTTAGCCTTCTTTGTTTAGCAAGAGGGAAAATACTACAATGTTGCTCATGAGATCCTGTATATTCTAATATATGCTTCATAAGATCAAGACGTCTAGAGGACAAATGTCCTAACCTATTATGCCAGGTAGATGCTGAAACATTACAAACAATTGAAGGAACATTCCTACTTTTAACAAAGACATCAGTTGGTAGCAAATAAAGCCCATTAATACTCCTAGCCTTGCCAATCGTCCTCATACTCTGCTTGTCCTAAATCAAACATAAACCAGCAGATATCTGAACAGAATACTGAGATGAAGCTAGCAAGCAACTGACAGAGAGGAGATTGAAATGGAATTCTGGAATGTATAGCACATCGGAAAGAACTAAAGCAGAATTAATTTTGACATCACCAATGAAATCAACTCTAACTCGTTGTGAAGTAGGCAATACCACAAATATATCATTAGCAGATTTCAAAGTTTTGAACATATCCTTAACAAAGCAAATATGTCTTGAAGCACCTGAATCGACTACCCATTCTAAAGAAATATTTTCAACAGAAGAGGGGGCTGATAAAATACCTGAGATGTGTTTAACTGCTCCAACAGTTTCTGATTGCTTCTTCGGATGAACTTTCGATTGTAGGAAATTCATGAGTTGAGTGCATTGATCCAAGTTCAAATCTCCCAAGAAGTTCAAAGACCCTTCTTGTGAAACTGTGGCAGCATTTGAGAAAGATCCATTTCCATCAGCTCCTTGATTTCGAGTCTTGAAACCTGGAGGATAGCCATGAATCTTGTAACATTTCTCGATAGTATGCCCAATTCGATGGCAGTACGTGCAGTATGGCCTATCTTTCCTCCGATAAGTAGAACCGTCGTTCTTCTTATATTGATCCGAAACAGCAAGGACCATTGGTTCAGGAATAGGAATCGAAATACCAGCGATTCGTTGCCTTTCTTCTTGAATGATCAGGGAGAAAATCTTGTTGATGGATGGAAGAGGTTCTAGAAGAAGAATTTGAGTTCGAACTGCTGCAAAGGAATCGCTTAGCCCCATGAGAAACACCATGGTGAATTCGGTTTGCAGAAAAGCTTGAATTTCTTTTTCCGAACCACAGGTGCACTTAGTTTCTGGGCGAAGTTCACACAAATTTTGCCATGTTGTTCGCATCTTCGTATAGTATTCTTCAATGGACGAATTTCCTTGGACCGTGGTGACCAATTCCTTCCTCAATTGATACACGCGTGGTCCATTGCTTTCCTTGTACGTTTCCCCCAAATCATCCCAAATTTCCTTTGCTGAACCAGTGTAAACAATGCTTGCTGCAATGTTCTTGGAAACAGAGTTAATAATCCAAGAAGCGATTAGATCGTTGTTGCACTTCCAGGCCACTGCTAATTTTGCTTCCTTCGGCTTGGTGATCTTCCCGGTGAGAAAACCTTCTTTGTTCTTCCCTGATAAGGCGATTAAGATTGCTTTCTTCCAAGAATTGAAGTTTTCAGCTCCGATTAGCGGCTGAGAAACGAGTGTGAATGGCGCTCCGTTTCCAGCGTGAATGTAGTAGGGATTGAAGGCTGAACTGAGATCTTCTACTACCTCGAGATCTTGAACAGTGGCGTCGCCGGCGATGGTTTCTTCTGGAGTCGTCATGGCGGACTCGGTGAAGAAGAAGGAGTCGGCGAGAGTTTCTTGATCTCAGTTGCAGAAATGGCTATCCCTGCTCTGATACCATATGAATGCGAGAGGTCAACAACTTAAGTGTTATTATTCATCAAAGTGCTTATTTATACAAGACCTCATTGGCTTAATTACCAATAAAACAAACTAAAACAAACTTAACCAAAAGAAACTGATATACCAGGCTAAACTGACTTCTTAACTACATAACACTACAATTACATTTATTCAACTAATTTCCATATTCCAATAACATCTCTATCGAAAAAAGACGAGTAAAATTCTTTATATAAATAAGCTGTTTTCTGAGGAAAAGCATTGGAATCTATGAAACAAAAGGAAGAATCTTAGCCAATTGAAAAGTATTTGCATCTTCAATCCCATAGCCAAAAAAGAGAGATGACCCACATCCTTCAACTTGGACAATTCAATCAACCCCATTTGAGATTAAATAATAATAAATAAATAAATAAAATGAAAAATTGAAGAGCTCGTTACATTTGAGATCTTGTAATATTAATTTTTTTTAGTGCAAATTGATGGAGGGAAATCAACAAATCCTACACAGTGAAGTTAAAATAGAATAATACCAAATAAGATAACCAAATTCACCACCGACCCATTCAACATTCGATAATATTAATATTTTAGTAGAACATGCAATTTTAAAAGATTGAACGCAATTGTAAGTTGGGTAAAACTGATCTCCATATAAAGAAGCACTACATTTTGGAGATGTGACACCATTAAATGTCACAAAAATTAAATACTTTATAAAATAATTTATTGATAAAATATTTTTTGTACACTGTTTCAAAAAAAAAAAGTTTGTACACCAAATAGTGCTATATCCCTAAAATGTAGAGCTCTCCCACATATGAGTAGAGCAGTTTTATTTTTTAAGTTTTAAATTAAAAAATGAGGATTTTTTATGTATAATAATAAAAAAAATTATTTTATAAATAGTAACTTTTTAGAAAATAAAGTGTGCATACTCAAAAATTGGGTAAATTATTGTGCTTGAACTTGCAACAAATAGTTTTTAATTAATATACATATAGTCTTTGATGAGTACTACAATTTCCAATAAATGTACCACATATAATTTTCAATTAGTGCAACAAATAATCTTTAATCAAGAGAGTCTAAAGGATAGAATTAGAATATGCAAAAACAAAAAAGTTGTAACGTACACCAAATTCTCTAAAAAAAAGTGTTTTTTATAAGATATATTTATATTGTTGATTCTTATTTCTTTGTTGTCTTTTTTGTTTATTTAACTATAATATGTTTTATTTAGGAATTTCTTATATCGTAATTGATTAGTCTTACCAAATTTATAATAGTAAAAATAGGTTTATTTGTAACTAAAATCGTACAAAAGTGCTCATAAGTTTTCAACAAATGTTTTTTTCTTTTTTGGAATTACAAATGGTGGTGAATTCGAATTCATAATCTTTTCGTTATTGGATATACATTAATGGTGCTCAATAAGAGAGTCTAATTTTTTACAAACGTTAAAAAAGGCAAAGTTATTAATCTCCCTTATATATTCAAATTCATACTGTAACCTGATGGAATATAACACTTTTGTTAAAAAATAGCCTAAATGAGTTTGTTAAGTGAGAGTAAAATGTTTGAAACTTTTTTATGAGTTTGTTAAGTGAGAGTAAAATGTTTGAATTTTTTTTTTTTGTTATATTGATTTTTTTTTTTTTTTAATTCCTCATAAATAGCAGCTGCAATAGCTAAAGAGATGTTTGGCTACTAATAAGATAAAATAAAATGAGAGGAGAGGAGATGAAATTAGATGAGATATTGACAACAAAAAGACTTTATTTGGAGCGCAATGAAAAGAGATAAGATAAGATAAGATAACAGAAAAATATTATATAAAATGAAATGAGACGAGATAAAATGACAAAAAAAACTTATTTTGGGTGCACGCAGATGAGATGAGATGTTGAGATGTTGAGTGAGAGTAAAATGTTTAAAAAATCATGTTTTGGCTCACCTAAACTTTGTTGATCCCTCACCCAAAATGTAAGTCAATTTGAAGAAAAAAAAAAAAAAAAAAAAAAAAAAATCTCATCCTATCGGACGTGGATGATAAGGATTCCCAAAATATACAGAATCCCTTTTGTCTATGGAATTCATATCGGTTTATTTAAAATTCCTTCTTAACTTTGACTCCTCCAACTTTGGAGAAAAAAGAGAATCCCAAAAGGAAACATTTTTCATTATTATTCTCGTTAAAGTAGGTTATATAACTGTTTTATTTTAGAAATCTATTGTTTTTCTTATAATTTTCCTTGTTTTGTTGTATAGCTTTCAATATGTTTTCAGAAAACCAATCTTTATTATTATTTATTTTTCTTTTAAAGATGAAAATTATTAAAGAACAATGACGAAAATGTATATTTTTAAAAATAAAAAATCAAATAATTTATCAAAACACGACATTTCTTTGGAATTGACCCAAGTGGGACATGAATAGAGTGGAAAGTGAAGAGAAGAAGAGCAACCTCGATCTCTTAAGGGATCGACTGCCCGATCCCTTAAGGGATTGGACTCAATATCTACGTATATTTTATTTGGAATCTGATCCAATTAGACACATTCGAGCCTCTTGAATCAAACAACCACCTCCAACGTTCAATGTTTGAAAATTGGATTGTAGCTCTCTCCCTTAAATGTGTAACAACGAAAATGTTACATACTACATACGTATATTAAAACAACCACGACGATTACCCTAGAATAAAACCTATTTATAAAATTTTGAGAAAAATATGCTCTAATATTATGATGAACTTAGAGAAATGTGACTTTGATATTATGATAAATTTTGAGAAGGGATTAAATCTTCTAGTTTTTCATTAACTTTACACTAATATTGTACATGAAACATCAAATGTAGAGAATCTCTCATTGGATGGTAGTGAAACAAATTTTAAGTTAATTAAAATGAGCACCTAGGAAAGGGATCTTGTATAAATATCATGGTCACATAGAAGTTTAGTGGTTTTTTAGATACAAATTGAGTAGGATGTAAGGAAGAAATCCCATGTTATGGAAGAGCAAGAAATTGAATGTGGCAATGTTTGAGTATCGAGGCAGAGTATAAAGCTATGACATAATCCGCGTGTGAGATAGTGTGGATACATTAACTCCTTACTAAAATAAGATTTGGAATTACATGTCTGCTAAACTATGGTGTCATAGTCAAATTGTTATTGATATCACTTCTAACTTAATGTTTTATGAAAAAACTAAACACGTTAAACTAGACTGTCATTTTATTCATTAAAAGATACATTGATGTTTGATATCTATAGATTTTGTGAAGACTAAAGAACATTTATGAGATATCATCACCAAAGCACTAAATGAGGTGATAATCAATTATCTCTACAATAAGTTGGACATCGTCGACATATTTGCTCCAACTTGGAGGGTAATATTGGACACCTACCAAATTATGTCTTTTAGTCGACAAGAGCATTTTTTTAAGAGGTATATATGGTTGTATGACTTAGTAAAAGAGGTTATATTTTCAAATCTTCGTCTTAGTTTAGGTTGAATTTTAAATATATATGCTATAATTATATTCACCAATTTATCTTCATTTTGATTCATTTACCTATTAGCAATTAGAATGGATGAAGTTATGTCACAGGGCGAAAACCCGTATTTAAACACATACCCTTATGCTCCCCAAGAACCCATTTGACCAATTGAGTCACCCCATGATGGTTGTTCAAAATTATTAACTACAAAAGAAAAACTTAAAAAAGTAATAATTATTAAATAAGTTGATGACATATTGACTGTCGGTCAAAACTATATAAACCGAGGGTCTAAAGAACCGTCGGTTTATGACTATCATAGACTGATAGTTACCCAATCGTCATCGATAGAAGGAAGTTAGGGCAACGGTTATTCAACTGTCTGCTAATAGAAGCTAGGTTGATGGTATAGAAAGTGTCGGCCTATAATAGATAAACCGATGGTGTTTGGCACCGTCGGTTTATTCATTCATAGGTCGACAGTTGTTTTCACACCCTCGGAACTATTTTTGTTGCAGTCAACTCATGAGTTCTAATTTAAACAGTATATTGGTAAATTTGGATCCATTTTGGTTCAACACATAAAAGTAGAAAATCAATTCGTGGATGATTCTTAATTTTGACCAAGAGATAACTTGACAAGAAGACGAAAACGAAAAGGAGAGAGTGGGCAACATAATGGACTTTTGAAGAATATAACTTTATTTCAATGGAATCTAATCTATATTGTTGTTAGTCATGGGTGGTCTCATTTCACACCCCAAAAAAAAAATATTAATTAAATTAAGTTAACTACCCAAAAAAATAAGAATTATATTTATCATATTATTTCTCTATAAATAGAGAAAGTAATGGGGAGAGGCATTTGCAGCTCAAAAATAAAATAAAGTAAAAATGAGTTCTTCTGGTTCTTCATCATCATCATCTTCAAGCTGCTCGAGTGCGTGGAGTTCAAAGCAAAACAAGCTGTTCGAAAATGCGCTGACGGTGTACGACAAGGAGTCGCCGGACAGGTGGCAGAAGATGGCGAGAGCCGTCGGATCGGGGAAGACGGCGGAGGAAGTGAAAAGGCACTACGAGATGCTGGTGGAGGACGTCCATAATATTGAGACCGGCAAAGTTCCTTTGCCCAATTACTCTAAACATTACTCCAACTTTATTCACGAAGAGCAAAGGTTATTTATTCCCTCTTTCTCTTTCTATAGCCAATGTTTCTGGAATTACATTTTCAAATTACTTAACACGACTCGATGTTCAAGAATACATGTCGATTATCATTATGTTTAAACTCGCTTTGGCAATAACCTCAACTATTTGAATATTCAGAATTGGATTGGTTTTCATATTTTTCTATTGCTCAAAGTTATGTTTCATATAATTAATTTTAGGGAATTTTATTTATTGATTAATGCTAATTGGGGATGCTGTCTTTTGGATTTATTGCAGATTAAAGGGTCTAAAGCTATAGTGATTGCAACAACAAACCCAAATTGAAGTAAAAATAAAAGCTACTATACAGTTGCAGAAATATATCTAAGAAGAATATTCTTCCTGTGAATTATAGTTTGCTCCAAACATAAAATGTAATATGTGTTTTGATTAATTATTTTCTATCTGTTATATGTATCTAATTAATCTCATGCTTGTTATGCAACATATAACTAATACATAAAATATAATATGTGTTTTGATTAATCATTTTCTATCTGTTATATGTATCTAATTAATCTCATGCTTGTTATGCAACATATAACTAATACATAAAATGGATTGTCTTTGGCTCTATACACCATATGTTCATATATATAAAGTGTAAATGAGAAATTTAAACATATAGTAAATGAGATATTTCGTTGTGATAGAACTGTATATGAAATTTTAGTCGTTGTTGATTATTGATGCAAAACGTTTTTTGTGCATGCAGCCAAAATATAAGCACGTAATAAGATATGCTAATTTAGATTCGGTTGACTCAAGTATGACATGTCATTTGGGGTCATGTACTTTGTAATAATCCTAAAATATTGATAATGGCAAGTGCGACATTAGCATATTCTCATGATATCTTGGTTATAGGTTTGAATATTTTTCTCTAAGTTGTAGTCAAACTCAATAAAAAGAAGAGTTTTTTTTTTGCATGTTTAGGCAATTTGTAGAAAGTAATTGCAAATTTGTTCTATTTTGAAAATATTAGCAAAAAAACATCTCATTTTAATTTGTTAAATACGAAAATTGTATAATTACCAATATACTCTCTATTTTGAATTATCCAACCGTATCATTTTTGGGAAGTTTAAAAACATTCTTCCCACTACAACGAAGGTGCACATGGTTGACATTTACCTCCTAATAAATGCGGCAGTTTTTTTCATTTAGATTTTTCTTTTTTCTTTTTCCTGCCGAAAATCGAAAGCAAGTACTATTCATCTTCCGACGACGACGACCGGGTTTTTGTTTTGAGAAGCAAGATTTCCGACCAGACCTTCTGATCTTCTACACATCCTGAACAATACGGTCCTTTCACTAGTGACGTCGTTAGAATCTTCTTCTTCTTCTTATTTTCTTGTCATGTTCATTCTGGTTATTGACGCCGCACGAACAGACCATTTGGGGCTTTACAGTCCTTCCGAGACCGACGATACAAATTTGGTACAGTTCATCTCACTGACCACCATGTGCAATACAGAGGGGATGCTTGTTGAACCTACAATGCGTTTAAACCACACGTATAAAATGTACGGTATTTATTTATGAACAGTGTAAACAAACGATGCTTGTTGAACCTACAATGCGTATAAAACACACGTATAAACTATTCATGTTCACCATAAGGTATGACATAGTGTTCAATTGTTGAAAACCACACGTATACCCACTGACCACCATGTGCAATACGGAGGGGGATGCTTGATGAACCTACAATATGTTTAAAGAATACGTGTAAACTATATAGTACAAGTTGATGTACGGAGTAATAAAATAATACTTACTGAATCTATATAGTTGTATGGTGTTCAATTGTTGAAGAAACAAAAATGATAATGTGTACGAATGGAAATATAGTGTACATTAAAATGTCTTCGAAATAAATATGAAATATTAATTTATGTACGGTGTAATACATCATGAGGTAAGGAACAGATTGAAACAATAATTATTGAGAATGAAAAGAAATGTGAGTAAAATGAACAGATTGAAACAGTAATAATTGAGAATGAAAAGAAACTAAAGCATATACGAAAAAGTACATACCATACTCTATCGACTATGACATATCTGAATATGAGTGTGGACAATTGAAGAGTAGAATGCTGCTTTCTTTTCCCAAAAAAATATATAGAAAAAAGATCTTGGAATAAATGTGAGAAATGGACGGAGTAGGCTGTGCGAGCAGACAATACAATATGGTGGAATGAATGTGGCAAGAAGAAACCGAGAAGGAATCAAACAGGCGAGTAAATGAAGAACAACAATAATGAAATGAAGAAGATAGGACGAAAATGGAGTGATGAGGAAAGAAACACGTATTGAGAATTTGAGATAATGGAGAAATGAAAATTTAAATAAAAGACATTAATTACTATGATTATGAAATTAACGAAAAAAGAAGCTATGAGATTGCATTATTTATAAATGTGATTTCAAATTTAATGATGACTTTAAATACAAATAAAAAACGCAATTAATGCTGTCAAGGGCAATATGAGATTTTATGAAAAATACAATTCCGGAAATTAAAAAAAAAAAATTAAATTTACAATTATTTTGATTTGATGACAAATATACAAATATTTCTTTAAAATAGGCTAACAAGTACAATTTTTTAAAAAGAATGACAATTTGTGTATCTCCCCATTATTGGTACATAGACACTTTGAGGTTATTTGGATAAATTGTTGCATGAACGCGGTTGTATTAATATCTGGTTTTACGTGGTTGTTTGTAGAAAGATTGTAAAGAATAGGTTATTTGGATGTGGTTATTTGTAGAGAGATTTATTATTTTTTTAATAGTAAGATATTTATGAGTTTTTTTTTTCGATTTAAAATGGCATCCTTTTAATTATTTGTTATTCCAAATCTCAAATTTTTCTTCATGTTTTGGATTTTCTTTTTTCAAAATTTTCATTTTATTTTTGTGAGAATACTTTTTTATACCAATATTTTTTAACAATATAAATTTTATTTTATATTTCAAAAAAGTAACGGAAAACCTTGCAAATTAAATGATTTGATGATCTTTAATGTTTCCTATATAAACAAAACAAAAACATAATAATATTTTGAAGGGTAAAATATAATTTTGGTCCTTGACTAGCATGCAAGTTCTATCTTGATCTCTAAACTTTTAAAAAGTTTAATTTTAATCATAGATTGTTTAATTTTGGTCTCTAAATTTTCAAAAGTCCAATTTTGATCTTTGAACTTTTTGAAAAGTATAAAAATAGTCATTAGATGGGTTAAAAAAAAATCTTAACCTCGATTAAAAGTGATGAGGTGTCAAAATAATAATAAAAAAACAAATTTATATCACCTTATTCACCTTCTCTCTCACCTCTCTCTTAAAACTTGTGGGTTTCAATTTTAAGAATAAAAAAATGAAAGTTTGAAATTTGAAACAATTGTCCTTCAATCTTTATCTCTTCTAATCATAATTACTTCTTTTCTTTCTCAACTCTTTCCACCCCTCAAATCCTCTATAAAATTGTGTTTTATATTTAATTTTCGAAATCAATTTTTTTCTCTTAAATTCGATTTTGCCCCTACAAACAATTAATGGAGGATTTTCGAAATTCTTGTATCATTATTAAGATCTTCCCTCCATTAAAACACTTTCCTATTCTAAAGGTCAACATTTTAATTATTTTTAAATTTCATCTTTCTTATTGAATATCTTCCTTTTACGTTCATTTCTATTCTTCCTTTCTCATCCGACATTTTTGTTTCAATTCTGCATTTCGTTTTCTCTTTTTTCTTCTCGGTCGTCACAGAATTCAATCGATCGATCGGATTTCACAAGAC